>PVKH010011023.1:0-17936 GCA_004027955.1 Chaetophractus vellerosus | reverse complement strand
ACTGAGCTATCTAGCCGGGCCCCTAAGGGTTATTTTCAAAAAGATATCAAGTCAGGACAGGCCATGCAATGCTTTTTCCTGCTATGCCATTTGTGCACACAGTGCAATTTAGTACCTCTTGGCCAGCAACTCCCAGGCACTGTTGTTATTAGAGAAGCTGTTAGATTTGCCCTGGACCCACTATCTCAAGAAGATTGGTAACTCATATGCTCAACATGGATATTTGGAAAGAGTTTTGCTGTAGTATCTTGTCCACAACCAGATGAATCTTTGCTTCACGTGTGTTTCAAGAAGGTGTGTAACTTCTTTGAAACAGTTCATCAGTACCATAACTTAAATTCATATATATAAATTATCAAAATACTCCTGAGAGAAAAGTAACTAGTGCAAATAATTTAAGAATAAAAATACAATCTTTTAAATACCAAGAGGAATTTAAAAATAAAGAACAAAGAAAACAGATCCATAGTGTAAATAAAATATTCCAAAGTAAATTTAAACTAAGATATCATATATGAAAACTTCAGTTCTACCAATAAAAGTGAATAGGCTTAACCAATGTATTGAATTAAAAGATTGTGGGAGTAGCTCAAAATGCAAAATCCAATCCTGTGTTCAATCCAGGGGGAAGGATTATAGAATATACAAGTTTTCTGTGCTGAGCATGATAATACCTGAAAAAAAAGGGGGGGAGGGGTGATTTGAAAATAAATGACAACAATGTAACAATAAATAAGGTGGAAGTGTAAAATTGTTCAATTCATGTCACTAGACTCATGTTTCCTTTCAGTTATATTTTTCCTTGTGTGTCATACTGTTTTTGTCAGTAAGTCCAGCATTTATACTATTTTATCTTTAAAGTCTAATAGCACAAATTTCTCAGGTTATATTCAGCCCTTACAAAATATAATTGCAACCTTTTTTTAAATTCCTGAAAAATAGTTTCTCTGTATAATTGTTTAACAAATCAATTTTATTAACACATGTTAATAAAGCATACAATTCATCCAAAGTGTACAATCAATGGTATTTGGTATAATCACATATTTGTGCATTCATTACTTCAATCCTTATTAGAGCATTTTTGTTATTTCAGTAATTATAATAATAATAAAAAAACAGAAAAACAAGAAAATTTCTCACCTCTCAATCTCTCTGTTTACCATGCTATACATGGCTGCTATTTCTTCTATTTTACACAATTATTTATTTGTTTATTAAGCAGTTTTATTGAAATGTATTCACACACCATATGATGGAATGAAAGTAAACAATTGCTTTTAGTATAATCAAAATATTGTATATTCATGACATCAAAAAATTTAGAAGTTCATTGCTCCATAAAGAAAGACTACACAACCATTACCATTCGTTCCTCAAACCTATATAACATCTAATCTAATTTCATCTCTATAAATTGATTTATATTTACATTTTATACAAATTGACTCAAAAAATATGTACCACTGTATGTTTGATCTCCTTTACTTAGTATATTGTGTATTTTTTTGTCTGAAATTAACATTTTGTAGTATTAACCTACATTTGTTCAGCTTCAAAAAAAGGTCTAACATATGCAATTTTACCCATATTCATATTTCATATAATATATTTATGTTTCACATAAGAAATTTAGTTCATAATAGTGCAATGAAAGAGTATTTGTCCTTTTGTGTCTGGCTTGCTTCATGCACTATAATGTTCTCCAGTTTCACCTATATTGTCTTATGTTTCATGACTTCATTTCTTCTTACTGCTGCATAATATTCCATTATGTGTATACGCCACATTTTGTTTATCTGTTCAGTAGTTGATGGACACCCAGTTTGTTTCCAACTTTTGGCTATGGTGAATAATGCTGCTATGAACATCAGTATGCAGATGTCTATTCATGTCATTGCTCTCAGTTTTTATGGGTATACACCTAGCAATGTTATTGTTGGGTCCCTGGCAACTTCCTTTGGAACTGCCAAACAATCCTTGAGAGTGGCTGTATCTAACATTCTACAGTCCCACCAACAGTGCAGTGAATAAGCATTGCTATCTCTCCACATCTTCTCCAACATTTACAGTTTTCCAACTTTTTAATAGTGGGCAGTCTAATGGGCGTGAAATGATAACTCATTGTAGTTTTGATTTGCAATTCCTTAATCGCTAGTGATGTGGAACATTTTTTCATGTGTTGCTTCACCATTTGTATTTCTTCTTTAGACAATTGTCTTTTCAAGTCTTTTGCCCATTTTTTAATCGGACAGCTTGTCTTTTTATTGTTGACTTGTATGATCTCCTAATATATCATGGATATTCAACTCTTATCAGATATGTGATTGCCAAATGTTTTTTTCCTATAGAATTGGCTGCCTTTTCATTTCACACTTTTGACAAATTTTGAGGTGCAAAAGTGTTGAATTTTGAGGAAGTCCCATTTATCTATTATTTCTTTTGTTGCTCATGCTTTGGATATAAAGTTTAAGAAGCTACTGCCTATAAAAGGATCTTGAAGATGTTTTCTTACATTTTCTTTGAGGAGTTTTATGATTTTTATTTTTATATTTAGGTCTTTGATACATTTTGAGTTAATTTTTGTATAAGATGTGAAATAGGGGTCTTATTTCTTTTGGATATCCAGTTCTCCCATTATCGTTTGTTCAATAGACTGCACTGGTCCAACTGGATGGACTTAACAGCCTTGTCAAAAATCACTTGACTGTAGATGTGAGGGTCTATTTCTGAATTCTTGATTTGATTCCATTGGTCAATCTGTCTTTTCTTATGCCAGGACCATACTGTTTTTATTACTGCAACTAAGTAATATGCTTTAAAGTCAGGAAATGAGAATTCTCCAACTTTGTTCTTCTTTTTTAAGACATTTTTGATTATATGGAGCCCTATATCACTATATAAATTTAAATATTATTTCTATACAGTTGTTTTCTGTCCCTCCCTTCCTTCCTTTTAAATCTTTATTTATTGTATTTTTTCTTTTACTGTTTTTGTATTTTTCTTATGTGTCATTATTTAAATTCCTCACATCTAACCCCTCAAAGACCTTATAATTTAATCTTCTTATTTTGATATTTTGTACTTTCCTTCCATTTGTTTCCTCTAAATGAATAATTTCAAATCTTGTTGGTTGTATCCTTTGCCCATTTCAATTCTATGTATTTGAAAATATGGTGTCCTTAATTGTTTTGTTTACTGAGAGTTGATTCATGTGAAATAGTGAGCTTCTTATTTTCTTATTTTCTGTCAATGTATGAATGTTGGGTGCCCTTTCCTGTTTATAAGAAATTGCAGTGAATTTTCCCATAAGTGAAACAATATGATTCCATGAATGAAGGAGTACTTTAGAGATATACTCATTTCTTAGCTCAGGAGCCCACCCTCTTTTAGTACAGTAAAGAACAGATTCTTTAATAAATACCCCAAGGAGGTCTTCCCAAGCCTGTACCTCTGCTGCCACATACTTTCCAAAAACTTTCTTCTGATCTTTGTGGTCAGGGGTTTAATGCACCAGGATGGTAGCATTCTCTCTCCTTGTTTTCTCCACTGGGATGGGCCCTAAATTTCTGTCAGTACATTCCCACTGATGTTAGGAGTGTTCCACCACCCCTAAGCTCTCACTGCACTTTCCTCATATCTATAAAACCTCTACTTGTTTCTCTGCTCCAGAATGGATTCAAGAACTGGCCCTGCCAGATTTTAAGTATCGATGACTTCAATTACATGTAACTGAAATTTGTACTTATCATTTTAGTATTTTCTAATTGTCTTGTAAGCAATTATTAAGGTTGATTTTCTAGCTCTTCTTATTGATGTATTGATTTTCAAGATGTATGGATAAATTCAGATTTATGTAACCATTAAAATCTAAGCTGTTAGGTCAGGTAAGCAGAATCATGACCCCTAAATGCATCCATGTTCTGCAAATATAATACCTATGAGGCTTAGGAACTTTGCAGATGTAAATAAGTTAAAAATTATGAAATGAGATTATCCTGATTTATCCATGTAGGCCCAGTGTAATTACAGTAGTCCATCAAGAGGGAGGCTGAGGAATTAGGGACAGTAAAGTTAGATGTGAGGATCTAGGTAAAAGTTTGGAGTGATGTGAGAAAGTCCATGAACCAAGAAAACAGGTGTCCTCCAGAAGTTGATAAAGAAAAGGACTATATTCTCCCCTGAATCCTCAGAAGGAGCCAATACTTTGATTTTAGACTTTTGGAATTCAGATGTGCAAGCGAATAAATTAAGTTTGTGTTTAAATCACTAATTTTGTGTTTATTTGGATTCAGTGGGAAAGTAATCCACCAGGATGTACAAGATCATTTAAGAACTTTGAATCATTGAATAAATTGAAAGCCTGTAAAAGGTAGGATTTCCTCTTAAAAAGGACTTGCAATTGCTTCTTCAATAAGACAGGATTTATAAATCTAGGACTACTTCTGAAATCTTTTAAACCCCTGAGTAATCTTAGAATCTTGAGATTCCACTGCTAAATTATAGTTTCCTTCTGGCTGAAAATTTTAATTTAATGCCAAAAATTACATTTGTCTTTCAGTAACCTCCATTTCCTCTCTTCAGGACATTTATTGCAACTTCATTTATTACTGCCCACTTTGCTTTTCTTCTTCTAAATATATATATATATATATATTTTAAATTTTTTTTGTATATTTTTAGTTTGCTTTTGAAAGGGGTATTTTAAAGCCTTTTTTTGTGATTTCCTTTAAGTCTAACTTTTCAATAAAAGGTGTTTTTGTTTTTATATTGAAGATATTGCTTTTTGGTTGTTTGCTTGTTTTGTAGAAAGAAGGTGTTCTGCAGTTTTAGCCTATCAGAAATGAAAATTCCTTTTAAGATCTCCTATAAATAAAAATTTAAGATCTTATCTTATCTATGGAATCTGTCAGCTGGACCTTTCCAACTTTATCTTCTATCATTTAGATCATTGTTTGTTCTGCCCTAACACTATCAACCTCCTTTTTGTTGCATTCTTATGCCTGAGAACTTTCTTGGACTTTCCAACTACCCTGATATCCCCTTGAGAGTCTCTCAATTCATCAAATCTCTGCCTCCAGGAGGCCTTCCTGAAGACCTTATCTAAAATGGCAGCACCCAGTCTTTTCTCCTTTCCCAGTATAATTTTAGTGGTAGTTCTCATTATGTAATACTATAAAATATATGTGTGGAAAAATCAGATTTACTTGAAGATGTTTGGTGGTAGCTCGATGCTTATATTCAAAGATGTTTGGAACCATGGTACAGAGTCCTGGTCAAGAAAGGAATGATAAGTAGGAGTCAATGATTTATAATATCCTGTTTAAGGTCTAAAACCACAGTCAAGCCATACCTAACCATCAGGCCCACATTACTTATTAGAAATGTATAGATTTATGGTTTGTCCTGATTTCCTTTTTTACACAACCTAGACAAGTATTAGTGAGGTATAAAAGATCCCTTAGTAATGGAGTGTCTTGGATCCCCTGAGATCGAGTACATTGCTTGTATCTTGGTAGTTCACTATCCTGTGCCACTGAGCAAGGACCCAGAAACTGTGCTTGCAAGTCTCAGGCCTCTGACATGCTTTCTACACTCTCCTGCTATAGCTGGTTGTTTGTTTGTTTTTTTAAATTTTGGTCTTTTTAAAATTTTTTTTTATTACTCTTATGTTTACTAAAGCCTTACATTTATCTTTACAGGGATCATTAAATTTTTAAAGATCATGTATTTGATATAATGTATTTAATGTTTATTTATTTTTGTGTTTGCTGTCTTGTTTGATTTCTGGATTCCTTTCAGACTTTATGTTATGTGGCAGTGGTTGGGAAATATGGCCTGATGGGAAAAATAAGACACAAAGTCTGTTTTTGTATGACCCAAACTTTAGGAATCACTTTTCCACTATTTTTTTTTAAAGATGTATTTTGTTAATTTATTTCTCTCCACCCCCTTGAAGTTTGCATTTGCTATGTCTGTTTCTTGTGTGCTTGTCTTCTTTTTTGGAGGCACTAGGAACCAAACCAGAGACCTCCAATATGGGAGGGAGGCACCTAATCACGTGAGACACCTCCACTCCTTTCTTTATTGTGTCTCTCATTATGTATTCCTCATATATCTTATTGTGTCATCTTGTGGCATCATCTTGTTGTGTCTTCTTGTTGCATCAGCTCGCCATGCTTGCCTGACTCATCAGCTTGCTGTATTCCTCATCTTCATTAGGAGGCACTGGGAATTGAACCTGGGACCTCCCATGTTGTAGATAGGAGCTCAATTGTCTGAGCCACATCAGCTTCCCACTTGATGGAAGTAACCTGATGGGAAAAATAGGGCCCAAATCTGTTTTTCTATGGCCCAAACTTTAAGAATCACTTTTCCACTTTTAAAGCAACATAAGCCAAACCAAATTAGAGCAAAAACAATGAAACTAGAAAAAGGTATAGTATACATGAACAGATCATAAATATTAACTACTTGGCATTTAGAAAAAGTATGCCAATATCTGCTTTATGTAAACAGGCATCTAGAGTGTTAAGTACACAGATAAATAGATGGCCTCAAGAACAATGCCTGTCATGTAATAGCTGCTTAGTAAGATTAATAAAACTTGTTTGCATGACCTCAAAGATTCTTCTCCTGCCTACATTCTGTCCACCTAGGAGAGTGTTAGAATTATACTGAAGTAGTTTCCTGCTTTCTCAGACTCACACTACAATAAGTAGAGCCACAGAAGAGACCTAAAGGAAACCTTTGGTGGCCAGACTGCCTGGGCTCACTTTGGTGCTATGTCATCAAGGTTGTGTGACTTTTAACAAGCTGCTTCATCCCTCTGTGCACCAATCTCCTCCTCTTTAAATCAGGTGTGGTAATTGTACCATGCCATTACTGTTGTTCAGAGGATTAAATGTATATAAAGGATATAAAACAGGGCTTTGAAAGTAAGTACTCTTGTGCTTTATGTCATCATCAAAATAAGTCCCACAGCAAAGTGAAAATTTCTGAGGCCAACCTATTTCCACAATAATCACAATTTTAAAAATTCTTCCTCCTTTTTCTTATGTTTTCTTAATTTTGTTAATACTTTAACTTTATTCTGTTTGGTTTCTGACTTTCTTAGTTTCTTTACTATATGAATGTATACTTTATACTATTTACCTGCCCTACTGCCATATAACTAACTTGCAAGGATCTTGAAGAGACTCTTGAGTTCAATACCTAAATTAATTGCTGATGAATGGTCTAAGACTTTTCCATATTATTAGTAGGAGAAACTGTGTGAGAGTAGAAGCAGAGAATTGAGTTTTCTGCAAAGATCAAAACTTACTCTACACTAGTAGTAGTACTCTACACTAAAAGTGTGTCTTTCTGGGACAAGAGGACAACAAAAATCCAGATACAACAAAAGCCTGGATAAGAAGATACTCTGCCATTTTCTAACATTATAAAATGTTTGAATTTCTGTTACCTTTTTTAAACTTTCTTAACTTTTTTCATATAAGGTAAAAATCAGCAAAATAAATAAAACTTTAAAAGTAAAGACAACACAAACATTCTTACTAGATTGCTTTAGTGCAGTGTTAAATAAATCATAATTAGCTAGTAATTGTGTGTACACTCACTCCACAACTGTTTATCTATTCATCAGTTGATGGACACCTGGGTTGTTTCCAACTTTTGACTATTATGAATAATGTTTCTATGAATATCAGTGTGTAGATTTCTGTTCATGTCACTGCTTTCAGTATTTCTGGGTATATTCCTAGCAATGGTATTGCCAAGTCTAATGTCAAGTGTATATTCAACTTCCTTAGGAACTGCCAAACAGTCCTCCACAATGGCTGTACCATTCTCCATTCCCATCAACAGTGAATAAGCACTCCTATCTCTCTGCATTCTCTCCATTAGTTTTCCTGCATTTTAATAGCAACCAGTCTAATAGGTGTGAAATTATATCTCTTTGTAGTTTTGATTTGCATTTCCCTAATCGCTAGTGATGTGGAACATTTTTTTATGTGTGGCTTTGCCATTCTTATTTCTTCTTTAGAAAATTGTCTTTTCAAGTCTTTTGCCCATTTTTTAATCAGACAGTTTGTCTTTTAATTGTTAAGTTGTATGATGTCCTAATATATCATGGATATTCAACCCTTATCAGATATGTGATTGCCAAATGTTTTTTCCCATTGAATCTGCTGTCTTTTCACACTTTTGACAAGTATTGAGGTGCAAAAGTGTTGAATTTTGAGGAAGTCTCATTTATCTATTTTTTCTTTTGTTGTTCGTGATTTGGGTGTAAGGTTTAACAAACTACTGCCTACCACAAGACCTTGAAAATGTTTTTTTTACATTTTCTTTGAGGAGTTTTATGATGGTTATTTTTATATTTAGGTTGTTGATCCATTTTGAGTTACATATTATATAAGGTGTGAGATAGGGGTCTTCTTTCTTTCTTTTGTATATGGCTATCCAGTTCTCTCAACACCTTTGTTAAATAGACTTTTCTTGCCCAGCTGGGTGGGTTTAACTGCCTTGTCAAAAATCACTGGCCTGTATATGTGAGGGACAATTTCTGAGTTATCGATTTGGTCCCATTGGTCAATCTGTCTTAAATGCCAGTACCAGGATGTTTGTACCACTGTATATAACTAATATGCTTTAAAGTCAGGAAGTGAGATTCATCCAAATTTATTCTTCATTTTAAAGACATTTTTGGCAATCCATGGCTCCTTACCCTTCCAAATAAATTTGATTATTGGATTTTCAATTTCTGCAAAAAACACTGGATTTTGGGGGGGGGGGGATTTTATTGAATCTGTAAATCATATTGGGCAGAATTGACATCTTATTCAGTATTCCAATCTATGAATATGAAATAGCTTTCCATTTATTTAAGTCTTCTTCAGTTTCTTTTAACAATGCATTTTAGTTTTGTGAATACATGTCTTTTATATTTTTGGTTAAATTTATTCCTAAGTATTTGATTGTTTTAGTCACTATTATAAATGGAATTTTTTCTGATTTCCTTCTCAGAGTGCACATCAGTTGTAAATAGAAACACTGTTGATATTTTGGGTATTAATATTGTATCCCACCACTTTGCTGAACTCATCTATTCTTGTAGCATTGTTGTGGATTTTTTAGGAGATTCTAGATATAGGATCATATCATCACTATGTGAAAGCTTTGCGTCTTCTTTTCTTATTTTGGAGATTTTATTTCTTAATCTAGCCTTAATACTCTAGCTAGAAACTCTAGTACAATACTGAATAACAATGGTGAAAATGGGCATCCTTGTCTTATTCCTGATCTCAGTGTGAAAGCTTTCAGTCTTTCACCAGTGAGTCCAATGCTAGCTATAGGCTTTTCATATATATACTTTAAAATATTGAGAAGGATTCCTTCTATGCCTATGTTTTGGGGTGTTTTTATCAAGAAAAGATGATATATTTTGTTAAATGCCTTTTCTGCATCAATTGAGACGTTCATGTGATTTTTTTCTTCAATTTATCAATAATGTTTTTTACAGCAATTGATTTTCTTGTATTGAACCAACCTTGCATACCTGGGATAAAACCCACTTTATCATGGTGTATAGTTCTTTTAATGTGATTTTTTTGGTTACATATCCCCCCCTTTCTGCTTGCTCTTGCTGTGTTCATTTTTGTGTTCTTCTGTGTCTGCTCCGTCTCCCCCCATTGCAGCGACACACCGAGTCAGCTCACTGCACAGGTGGCTCTGCTCCATTCGCAGGCAGCTTCTTGCTTCCGTTCTGGGCAGCTTGTCCTGCCTGTGGCGGCTTTTTGCCCTGCCCATTGTGGCTCTGCCCTGCCCATGGTGGCTCTGCCCTGCCCACAGCAGCTTGCCATTCTCAAGGTGGCCTGCCTGCCTGGAGAGGTCCCTGGGAACCAATCCTGGGGCCTCCCATGTGGTGAACTGGTGCCCCATTCACTGGGCTACGGCCGGCCCCCTTTTAATGTGATTTTGGATTCAGTTTGCAAGCATTATGTTAAGAATGTATGCATCTATATTCATTAGAACTATTGGGCTTTAAATTTCTTTCTTTCTTTCTTTCCTTCTTTCTTTCTTTCTTTCTTTCTTTCTTTCTTTCTTTCTTTCTTTCTTTCTTTCTTTCTTTCTTTCTTTCTTTCTTTCTTTCTTCTTGTGATATCTTTATCTGCTTTTGGTATTCAGGTGATATTGGCTTCAAAGAATAAGTTTAGTAGCATTCTTTGTAGTTCAATTTCTTGGAAAAGCTTGAGCAAGATTGGTATTTATTGTCTTTGAATGACTGGTAAAATTCACCTGTGAAGACATTTGGTCTGCGGCTTTTCATCTTTGGGAGGTTTTTGATGGCTGTTTCAATCTCTTCACTTGTTAATGATTTATGAGGTCTTCCATTTCTTCTAAAGTCAGCATATGTTGTTTGTGTGTTTCTAAGAATTTGTCCATCTCCTGTAGATTGTCTAGCTTTTTTTTTCATACAGTTGTTCATAGTATCCTTCCATGATCTCTATTATTTCTGCAAGGTCAGTGATAATGTGGCTTATCCCATTTCTGCTTTTATTTATGTATGCCTTCTCTCTTTTTTACTATGTCAGTCTAGCTAAGGGTTTGTCGATTTTTTTTTTTTTTACCTTCTCGAAGAACCAACTTTTGGTTGATTCTTTCTATTGTTTTTTGTTCTCAATTTCATTTATTTTGGCTCTATCTTTAGTATTTCTTTCCTTCAACTTGGTTTGGGAATAATTTACTCTTTTTCTAATTCCTACTGGTTTGCAGTTAGATCTTCAACTTTAGCTCTTTCTTCTTATTTGATGTAAGCATTGAAGGTTATACATTTTCCTCTCAACACTGCCTTTGTGGTGTCTCATAAGTTTTGAATTGTTGTGTTTGCATTTTCACTCATCAAGGTATTTGATGAAATCTCTTGCAATTTCTTTTTGACCAACTAAATATTAAGGAGCTGTTGCTGACTCTGCATATATTTATGAATTCCCTCTTTTTCTGTCCATTATTGATTTCTAGATTCATTTCATTTTGATTAGATAAAGTGTTTTGTACAATTTCAATATTTTTAAATTTATTGAGACTTGTCTTGTAACCCAACATATGGTCTATCTTGGACAAGTTTATATGTGCATTTGAAAAGAACGTATAATATCCTGCTGCTTTGGGAGTGCAATATTCTGTAGATGTCTGTTAGGTCTATTCCATTTATCATATTATTCAAGTTCTTTGTTACTTTAATTATCCACTGACCAAATGTTCTATTCAGTTCTGATAGTGATGTATTGAAGTCTCTACCTATTATTGCAGAGACATCTATTTCTCCCTTCAGCTTTGTCAGTGTTTGTTTTAAGCATCTTGAGGCACTGAGATAAAGTGCTTAAGTATTTAGTATACTTATTTCTTCTTTCTGAATTAGCCCTTTTATTAATATATAATGAGTTTCTTTATCTCATATAAGAATTTTGAACTTAAAATCTATTTTGTCCAGTGTTAGTATCACTATTTCAGTTCTTTTTTTGGTTACTCTTTGTGTGGAATATCTTTTTCCAACCTTTAAATTTTAACATGGTTTTGTCCTTACATCTGAGGTGAGTCTCTTGCAGGCAACATATAGATGACTCATATTTTTTATCCATTTTCTTAGTCTATATCTTTTGTTTGGGTAGTTCAAGCCATTAACATTCAATATTATTGCTGTAAAGGCATTACTTATTTCATTCATTTTGACTTTGGCTTTCTGTTGTCATATGGTACTATTGTCTATCTTTTAACCAATTAATTTGCCCTTTTTAGTAATCTTCATTTCTACACTCTTCTCCAGGACTCTTGCCCCTGTTTATTCCTTTCAAGGTGAAGTACTCCTTTTAGTATCTCTTATAATTCTTGTATTTTAGTAATATAGTCTACCAGATTTTGTTTGCCTGTGAAGACTTTGAACTCCCCTTCATTTTTGATGGACAGCTTTGTCAGGTAAAGAATTTTTGGCTGGCAGATTTTCTCTTTCAGTAGCGTAAAAACATCATACCACTTTCTTCTATCCTCATCTATGGTTTGAAAAGGGGCTGCTCTTAATCTTGCCAAGATTCCCTTGTATGAGATGCCTTGCTTTTCTCTTGTTGCTTTCAGAATCTTCTCTTTATCTCTGATATTTTTCATTCTGAATAGTAGGTGTTTCAGGGTAGATCTATTCGGATTTATTCTATTTGTGGTGCATTGTCCTCCTTCAATATTGATATTTATGTCTATCATAAAGGTTTGGAAGTTTTCCATCATTATTTCCTCAAATATTATTTCTGTCCCTTTTCCATTTCTTCTCCTTCCAGGACATGGATAATGCATATGTAACTGCATGTCACATTGTCATTCAATTCCCTAAGCCCCTTTTCCATTTATTCCATTTTCTTCTCTTTCTCTTCTCCTGTGTTTTCTAGTTCCAATGTTCTGTCTTTGCAATCACTAATTCTGACTTTGAGTATTTCAATTCTGCTCTTATGTGCCTCTAATCTATTTTTAATCTCACCATCATGTCTTCATTCCCATAGGGTCTGTTAATTTTCTTTACAGATTTTCAAATTGTCCTTCATGCTCACCTAGTGTTTTTTTAATATCTTTTATCTCTTTAGTCATATTTTCTTTCAATTCTTTTCATTGATTTAGGAGAGTTGTGAGTTTATCATTGATTAATTATCTTAAATCCTGTACCTTTTCAGGATATTTGGTTAGTTCCTTTGGCTGAGCCATCTTATCCTGTTTCTTAGAATGGCTTGTAATTTTTTGCTGATGTCTAGGAATCTGAAAATGTTGGCGAATTTTTTTGAAGGTTAATTTCGATCCCTTGTCTATAGTTATTCTTTATTCACTTCTCTTCTTTGGTATTTGTTTCACCTTATCATAAGTTTTTAAAATTGTCCAGCTTATTATGACAATCATGCCAGGGAATCACTAATGGGGCCCAGATTTTCTCCCAGAAATTAGGGAACAGAGACCAAAATGCAGTTTTTGTCCATGCAATTTCAATACTGGACAGAAGATGGCGCTCATTGGAGCACCTTTCCAAGGAAATCTATCTTTTGGTTTTCATTTGTTTTGGTCTGGCTAGAGCCAAGATTCAAAGTTTACTTACCTGGCCAAATTCACTGAAGAAAAGCCCCCTGACACCCTCTCCCTTTTCCCTTGTAATAGCTGACAAGAAGGAAGATGTCTGGTCTACTCTCAGTTGGCTGCAGTGAGCCAGGGTTTTTACTCCTGTTTAATATGTCAGTGGTAGGGGAGGGGGAGCCTTTCCTGGCAGCAGGGAGGTTTAGTAACTCACAGTTTCTTGTTTTGGGTTCTTCATGTCTCTGCCCCTCACCTTTCTAAGAGTTGTGAAGTGCTGTCCTGGTCTGCTGATCCCCAAAGCAGGTCCATGGGGCAGTTTTTGGCTCCTTCTCCATTGTTTTTGTGAGAGAGTTGAGACTTGTCTGCTTAATCCAATGCCATCTTTCCACAATCCCACCAGTATTTTTTTCTCAAAATGGATTCTTAGTCTTTATATTCAATGCACAAGCATCAACAACAAAAGGGATAAATGAGACCTCATCAAAATTAAAAAATAAAAAATAAAAAATAAAAACTTTCTTGTTCCTGAAAGGACTTTCTCATAAAAGTAAAACAACAATGTACTCAATGGGAGAAAATATTTGGAAACTTCAAATTCAGTAAGTATTTAATATCCAGAATTTATAAATGTCATACAATTCAATAATAAAAACACAAACAGCCCATTTAAAATATACACAAAAGATTGAAATAGATAGTTCCCCAAAGAAGATAAGAAAATGACCAAAGAGCACATGAAAAGATGCATATCACTAGCTATATGGAAATGCAAAGTGAACCACAATGAGATGCCATTACAAATCCACTAAAATGGCTACCATTAAAAAAACAGAATAACAAATGTTGGACAGAATGTGGAGAAATAGAAACACTCATTCATTTTTGGAGGATTTATAAAATGGTAGAGCTGCTATAAAAGACTATATGGGGGTCCCTTAGAAAGTTATTTGTAGAGCTACCATAAACCACAGTAATCACACATCTAGGTAAATTTAAAAAATTGAAAACAGGAAATAGAAAAAGTATTTACACACCAATGCCCATAAGACTATTTTTCACAACTGCAAAAAGATGAGAGCCATCCAAGTGTCCATCTACCCATGAACGGATAAGAAAAATGTGGTACACACACACACACACCATGGAATATTTTTCAGCTACAAAAGCAATAAATCTTGATACATGCTATACAATATGGAATAACCATGAAGACATCATATTGAGTGAAATAAGCCACATAGAAGATACAAATATTCTATGGTTTCACTCATTTGACACAATTAGACAACACAAACTCATAGAGTCAGAATCTAGAATAATGGTTATCATAGGATGGGGTGGGAAAAGGGAAGGGGAGTGGGAAGTTAAGGCTTCAGTATCAGAGGGTTCTTATTTGGCATGATGGAAATATTTTATTAGTGGAAGGGTTGTGATGGTAACAGCAATGGGAAAACAATCAACAACACTGAAATATGTATCTGAATATGAATACAATAGGAAACATTAACTTGTATGCATGGTAACAGAATAACTTAAAAAATAAAAACCATGTTACTACTTTATTCAGTGAACCCCAATTTACACCATGGACTATAAATATGTTTTAGCATTAATTGTAACAAATGTTCTACACCAATATAAGCTGTTGATACGGTGATGTATTGGAATCCTGTATTTTATGCGTAAATGCATAACTTCTGTAAGAAAGGGGGAAAAGTCCATATAGAAAAAAATGATAATTGCTACTGATAAATATCTGTGACAGTTTGAGTTTTTTTATGAATCCCCAAAAGTAAAATAATGTTTTTTTAACTAATTCACTCCTGTGGTGAGAGACCCGTTTGAATTGGCCATGTCAGTGAGGCATGACTCAGATTGATTCTCCTCCCTCTGACTGGAGTGCATATAAATGGAGACACAGAGAGAGTAAAAAACTGACAAAGAAGGAAGACACCATTTTGATTCAGCCATGTGAGATAGAGGACTGCAAGAAAACATAGTCCCTGAGAGGCTGAGAGAGGTCCCAGAGTCTGGAACCAGCAGAGCACAGAGGCATGGATAAAGGCCCAGTGGGCCTTTGGCCCAAAAGCAGCAAAGGAGATAAGCCCAGGCTGAAAGACAAGCTATGTTTAATAGCTTAGAGCTAAATTTGGGAACAAAGTGGAAGACCCGTGACTGAGGAAGGAGACCACACAAAAAACAAGCTCTATGCCTGGTTGCCTACAGCTGAGTTCTGAGAGATGGTGGACTCTGGAGGGGTAGGCAGAGACCTCAGCAGAGATTGATAGTCATCTTCACCACATAGCAGGAACCCAGAATTGACAGTAGCTGACTTTGGTGAGAAGACATCTCAGATGGTGCTTGATTTGGATATTTCACAACCTCAGAAATGGAACATTTTATCTGAAATAAATCCCGTCTATAAAAGCCAATACATTTCTCATACTTTGCATTGGAAACTCTTTGGGACTTTGCATTGGAAACTCTTTGGGTAACTAAGACACTATCTAAAAAAATATTTTTCACATTTTATTTTTAATTTTTAAAGAGTTTAGATTACATAAATGTTACATCAAAAATATAGGAGCCCCTTAGCAGTCCTTCTCTCAGACTGTGTACTCATTCCTTGTTTCTTAATAAACTCTTTACTCCCTTGCATATATATATATATATATATATACAATGCCCATCTACCCCCTTCCCCCCACACACTTTCCCTCATTAACAATGTCTAAAATACCATTTGTATTTTAATTAAAAGAAAGATAATTCCTAGGGGGAGATAGAATATTTATGCCAAGAGTCTGACACCTATCCTCAAGAAAATGGAGTGGTAGAGAGTTAAAATTCATCTTGAAATTATGAGATTATTGTATCATTTTTCAAAAGACAAAACATAAATAAATAAAACACACAGTGCTAAATAAACGTATGCAATAAATTGTTATCCATGACTAATATTTATTGAGCAGTCAACTTAAACAGTGAAATCTGAAATGTATTCATGAATGCAAATGACTTATTGCTGGATATCCATTGCATTTTGCACATTTGTTGACATCAGTGACATCATTGTCTTCATATGCTTTCAGTCACTTAAGGCAGTTTTAAATGCACACAAATTCAGCATATCATACATTGAATATCATAAAACACCTATCAAATACAATATTTATATATGTAAATATCTCTATTATCTCTGTGGTATTGACATATATATCTTTAATGCTTCTAAAGTTGTGGTATGAACCATCCTTTATTAGAAAATGAAGGTGTTAAAAGCCAGCACCTGAAGTGCATTGATTTGGGGAAGCCACAAGACCAAAGGCTGCACTCAAGAAAGTTGTCAAACATGAGCTTTATTGATTAGGTCTTAGGGACAGGAGAGGGTCTTAGTCAGTGGCAGGCTGAAGAATTAAAGTAGATCTTGTGGGAAAATAAGGGGTAATATATAGGGTCTCAGAACAAAGGCATTTCACAACAGAGTTTCTGCTAGGATCACATGAAGCACATAAATGGGATCTGGTGATATAATTGTAAGAAGTAATTGAACAGCCTGGAGAACATTATAGTATAAGATACCATCTTCATATTGTTACCCTGTGAGGAGGTTTGTTACCTTTTAACTTGTATCCTGGGGTATGCAGGCAGCTGTATCCTTGGGCTGAGCTTCCCTTAGGGAGGGGCAGCCAGGATACAGGACCAACTGAAACTCCACAGAAGGGTTTAATTTTGTTTTCTGTTTAAATGTAAATGATATTTCTCATTGTCTTTTAAAACAGTATACTTATATCTTAAAGAGATTTTAAATAAAGAATAAATTAGAAAACAGAAATAAAAATATGTTGGAGAGAAGAGAATATTGAAATTAATAGTAAGCATTATGTAGCTTTTATTGTCATCATTAAGCTTTCATTCATGATTCCCAATCAAACCATTCCAAACTGATTTACTTTCATCAGAGATATTCCATTTGTAAGAGTCTACAGAAAACACTAAAGAGGTTACATTCCTATAATTTACCTTGTTTCCAGAAAATGAACATTTCTTATGACTGCAGAAACCTGGCCACTCTTCAAATACCTGCTTTTCAGTCTTAACATGGCTACTTTCACCTCTTTGTTCCGTAGAGTATAGATAACTGGGTTTAAAATGGGAGTAAAGATAGTGTAGAAAACAGCAAGGACCTTGTTAACTGAATAACTGTTGAAGGGCCAAACATAGATGAAAATGCATGGCCCCAAGTATAATGTGACCACAGTGATATGAGCAGTCAACGTGGAATGGGCCTTTGCCATGCTGGCAGAGGAGCGCTTCCTAACTGTGTTAAGTATAACAGTGTAGGAGACAACCAGGAGAAGGAAGGAAATCATGGAAAGAAAGCCACTGTTTGCAACTATTAGTAGGCTGACAAAGTAAGTGTCTCTGCAGGCAAGCTTGGTCACAAGAGGGAGGTCACAGAAAAAGCTATCAACCTGATTAGGACCACAAAAAGGCAAGTTAACAGCAAATAACATCTGGATTGTAGTATGGATGAGGCCAACACACCAGGAGATGAGGACCAGAATAATACACAAGCGGCGGCTCATGATTGTCATGTAGTGGAGTGGTTTGCAAATAGCAACATAACGGTCATAGGCCATGGATACAAGGAGCACCATTTCGCCACTACCAAATAGATGGAGAAAGAATATCTGAGCCAAGCAGGCTTCAAAAGAAATAGTCTTGCGTTCTACCAGAAAGTCAGCAATCATTTTGGGGGTAGCGAAGGAAGCAACACATATATCTGTAAAAGAGAGGTTTGCAAGCAGAAAGTACATGGGAGTATGAAG
>PVKH010011021.1:0-17955 GCA_004027955.1 Chaetophractus vellerosus | reverse complement strand
AGAAAGAAAATGTAGGGAAACATCTTAAAGACCTTGTGTTAGGTGGTGGACATCATAAACAAAGCACACACAACAAAAGGAAAAATAGACAAATGGTACCTCCTCAAAATCAAACACTGCTGTACCTCATAGTACTTTGTCAAAAGGGTGAAAAGGCAACTGACTTAATGGGAGAAAATATTTGGAAATCACATGTCCAATAAGGATTTTATATCCATGACAAAGAGATGTTATAACTCAACAATAAGAAGACAAACAACCTGATTAAAAAATGGACAAAAGACTTAAAAAGACATTTGTCCAAAGAAGAAATAACAAATGGCAAAAAAAAAAAAATCATCACTAATGATTAGGGAAATGCAAATGAAAACTACAATGAGATATTATTTCATACCTATTGGAATGGACACTATTAAAAAGACAGAGAACTACAAGTGTTGGAGAGGATGTGGAGACATAGGAACACTTATTCACTGTTGTGGGAATGTACAATGGTATAGGCACTGGGGAAGACTGTTTGGCAGTTCCTAAAGAAGCTAATATAGATCTTCCATGTGACCCTACAATACCACTACTGGGTATATACCCAGAAGAACTGAGAGCAGTGACCCAAACAGACATCTGCACACCAATGTTCATAATGGCATTATTCACGATTGCCAAAAGTTGGCAACAACCCAGGTGTCCATCAACCAATGAATGGATAAACAATCTGTGGTGTATTCTTATGATGGAACATTTTGCAGCTGTAAAAAGAAATGAAGTCGTAAAGTATATGACAACATGGATGAACCTGGAGGACACTATGTTGAGTGAAGCAGGCCAGACATAAAAGGACAAATACTGTATGATTGTACTACTATGAACTAAATATACTGTGTAACATATTGTATGATTCCATTTATATAAAATATAAATATACATCCATTTATAAAGATGAAATTACATTAGTTATGGTTATGTAGGGCTGGGGAAGGTATGCTAAAGTGTGCAGTTTTTCTTTTTTGGAGTAATGAAATAATTCTAAAATTTTTTGTGATGATGAATGCATAACATTGTCATTATACTATAAGCCATTGATTATATACTTTGGATAGATTATATGGTATGTGAATATATCTCAATAAAACTGTTGAATAAATAAACAATTGTGCAAGAATAGCCAGAAATAACAGCTATGTACAGCAGAGGGAAAATAGAGACATTGGGAGGAAAAATTTTCTTGTTTGTTTGTCTTTTTCTGTTATTATTGTTGAAATAATGAAAATGCTCTAAAAATGATCAAAGTGATGAATGCACAACTATGTGATTATATCAAATACCACTGATTGTAAAGTTTGGATGAATTGTATGCTTTAGTAATATGTATCAATAAAATTGATTTGTTAAAAAAAAAATCACAAATCCTTTTCGGTGCAAAAGTGTTCCTGGATGATGGCATCAGAGTAGGCAGGCAGGGCTCAACATTCTCACAAAAACAATGGAAGAAGGGCCAAAAGCTGTCCAAGGGACCTGCTTTGGGGTTCAGCAGACCAGGACAGTGTTGTGCACCCTCAGGAAAACAAGGGACAGAGAGATAAAGAACACAAAACAACCATGAGTTACTAAACCCTCATAGAATCTGGAAAGGGCACCCATCCCCCACCCTCAAGGTGTGCTGCCTAGATAAAATCCGTAGCCCTCTGAAGCCAACCAAGAGAGGAAGAGATATCTTCCATCCTCGGAAAAGGGAATGTGTGGCAAAGGGAGGACAGTGGTTTCTCTTCAGTGAATTTGGCCAGCTTTGAATCTCGACTCTGCCCAGACCAGAAACACAGGCCACCAGAGGTTTAAAGAAACACCTCCATGGAGAGGAAACAGATGTTAAATGCAAAACTTTTATAAGGGATGAAGAAAGTCATTATATATTAATAAAAGGGGCAATTCACCAAGAAGAATTAACAATAATAAATATTTATGCACCTAACCTGGGTGCCCCAAGATACATGAGGTATACACACACTGGCAAAACTGAAGGAAGAAATAGACATCTCTCCGATAATAGTTGGAGACTTCAATATACCACTCTCAGTGTTGGATAGAAATCTGGACAGAGATTAAATAGAGATACAGAGAGCTTGAATAACACGATAAATAAACTAGACCTAACAGCCATTTATAGAGCATGACACCCCAAAAGAGCATGATATGCCTTCTTTTCAAGTGCTCATGGATACTTCTCCAGGACAGACCATAAGTTGGGTCACAAAAGTCTCAATAAACTTAAAAAGATTGAAATTATACAAAACAATTTTTCTGATCATAATAGAATGAAGCTGAAAATCAGTAATGGACGGGAAAAAGGAAAATTCATAAATATATGGAGATTAAACAACATACTTGTGACAATTTCAGATTATTTATAAATCTCAAAAAGAGAAAGATTATGTTTGTAAACTAATCAATTCTGGGTGTGATAGCCTTTGCTTGTATTAAATTCGGTTGAGGTACCTTTGATTACGATTACTTGATAAAATCAATTTAAGGCTTTTGATTGGGCTCTGTCAGTAAGGCATAACTCAGGTTGGGTCTCCACCTCCTTGCTGGATCTAATATAAACAGAAACACAGAGAAAGACTGTCTGCAATAGACATACAGGAAGAGAGAGAGCTCTGTCATTTCTGATCCTGGAGACCCAGGGAGATACAAGCCATTCACCTAATAGTTTACAGCTGACCTCAGGAAGGCACAAGAACCGCTGAGACAGATATAGAAGGCATAGAAAGAAATAAGCCCTATGCCTGGAGAGAGGGGACTGAAAGCCCAGAGGGGAAAGAGAGACCAGGCAGAGACCGGTGACCATCTTGCTTAAACACATGGCAACTGACTTTGGTGAGAAAGCATCCTTGAGTTGGATTCTTTTCAGACTTGTAAATGTAAGCTATTACCCCAAATAAATACCCTTAACAAAAGTCAACAGATTTCTGGTAATTTGCATCAGCTCCCCTTTAGCAGACTAATACAACACTCTCAATCAGTGAGTAAAGAAGAAATTGCAAGAGACTTCAGTAAATATCTTGAGACAATGAAAACAAGAGCACAACATATCAAAACCTATGGCACAGGGAGCAGATGTGGCTCAAGTGGTTGAGTGCTTGCTTCCTATGTACAAAGTCCCAGGTTCAATCCCCAGTACCTCCTAAAAACAAAACAAATGAAAAAAGAGATTCTACAACTCAACAATAAAAAGACAAACTATCTGCTTAAAAGGTGGGCAACAGCCTTGAATAGATACTTCTCCAAAGAGGAAATACAAATGACCAAAAAACACATGAAAAAGTGCTCAACATCACTAGCTATTAAAGAAATGCAGATCAAAACTATAGGAGGAAGCGGATGTAGCCCAAGTGGTTGAGTGCCTGCCTCCCATGTACAAATCCTGGGTTCGATCCCCAATACCTCCTGAAAAAAATAAATAAATAAATAAAAATAAAAAAACTCTCATTGGGGAGCAGATGTAGCTCAGTGACTGAGTGCCTGCTTCCCACGTATGAGGTCCTAGGTTCAATCCCTGGTACCTCCTGAAAAAAAAAAAAAAGCTACAATGAAATACCATTTCAGTGCTAGAAAGGATAAGGAGAAACAGGATATAGAACTGCCATATGATCCAGCAATCTTGTTACTAGGAATATACTCAGAAGAAATGAAAACAAGGACGTGAACTGACATTTGTACACCAATGTTCATAGAAGCTTTATTCACAATTGCTAAAATGTGGAACCAGCTCAAGTGTCCATCAACCAATGAATGGATAAACAAAATGTGGTATATACAAACAATGGAATACTATTCAGCTATAAGAAGAAATGAAATCAGGATGCATATGACAACATGGATGAACCTAGTGGATATTAAGTTGAGAGAAATAACCGAGACACAAAAGGACAAATACTGTATGGTCTCACTAACGTGAACTAACTAAATGAGTAAACCAATGGAGGTAAACTCTAGAGTATAGGTTTCTAGGAAATAGAAGGTGGGTTGAGATTGGGAGATGACGCTTAATGTATGTAACAATTCATTGTAAAAGTATGAAATGAAGAGAGTTGAGAGCAACACATTATAATGAGTATAACTAACACTGATGATTTATAAATGTAATTGTGGCTGAAAGGGGTGGTAAATGGAAGTAAATGTCAATTGAAAGAAAGCTAGAGAATAATTTAGAGAATGTATAACAGTGATTCTGCTCATAGATGAAGATTGTAGTTAATCGTATAAATACAAGAAAGCTCTTCTTTTACAAAGTGCTAAGAATATGGTGATACATGGGAAAATTACAACTAATGCAACTTATGGACAATTGTTAACAGTAATATCATAATTTTTTCCAACAATGGCAAGATGATATTTTTTAAATACTAAGGGACAACAAAAGGGGGGTATAGGGGGTATGGGATTATTCCTTTTGGAGTTATGAAAATGTTCTATAATTGACTGAGGTGATGACAGCACAATTCTGTGATGAAAATGAAAGCCAGTAAGTGTACACTTTGAATGGATTATACAAAGCATGGGAATGATTAATACAGGGAATCCAGTGGTGAATGATGGACTGTGCTTAACAGGACAAATATGAGAACTCTTCTAAACAATAACAAATATATAATACGAATATAGGGTGTTAATAATTTTTAGATTTGGAGAAAAATACACCAAATGTAAGACATGGGCAATAGTTAGTAGTAATATTTTGACAATGGTTTTTCATAGTTTGTGACAAATGTTTCTCAACAATGCAAGGTGCTGGTAGTAAGGAGATATATGGGAGCCCTGTGTGATGATATGCTTGTTTGTTTGTAAATTTACAAATTTTAATAAAATTTTATTGAAGCATATCATTCATACATGAACATACATAAACAACAAATGTATAGTAAAATTTGTAAACCCTCTTACATTGCTGGTGGGAATGTAAAATGGAGTAGCCATTTTGGAAAACATTTTGGCAGTTTTTGAAAAAACTAAACACAAAATTGACATGACACAGCAATTTCAATCCTAGCTACCTACACAAGAGAAATGAAAACATATGTCCACATAGTTTTGTACAGAAGTGTTTATAGAAACATTATTCACAAGAACAAAAATGTAGGAACAGCTGAAATGCCCATCAACTAGCGAATGGATAAATACAATGTGGTATAACCATACAATGGAATGTTATTGGGCAATAAAAAGAAACAAAGTACTGATACATGCTATAATATAGATAAATCTCAAAAACACTATGTTCAGTAAAAGAAGCCAGGCACAAAAGAATGCATATTTTATGATTCCATTTATATGAAATATCCAAAAAAGACAAATCTATAGAGACAGAAATTAAATTAGCAGTTGTCTAGGACTGCCATTGAGAATGGAAAGTTGCTGTAAATGACATGTAATGTTTTTAGGGGAGAGGAAAATGTTCTAAAATTAGACGGCAATGATGGTTGGACACCTCTTCAAATATATCAAAAATTATTGAATTGTAGACTTAAAATGGATGGATTTTACAGTATGTAAATTATATCTCTATAACATAGTTAATTTTCAAAAAAGACACAAAGTATTACATTCTTTAAAGTGAGTTCAAACATAGTGGACAGGCATAGAGATCATAAAGTAACACAAATGTAAGGGAAATTTTTGGCTTACCCTTTGCACATATATTTTTACCTGATTTCACCTCCCTGAATACAGCAGCAACTTATAAAAGTATCAGAGAGCCTAGTAGAACTCAATAATATTTATGACATACAAAAAATTAAGGATACTAATATTACACTATGTTTTCCAGAGATATACTTACAATATTTCTCCCTATTCTACTAATGAGAGGACCTAAGTTTCCTCATCCATGAAATATGGCCAGCAATATTGTATCTCACAGATTTGTGAAAATTAAATAAGACAGTTGAGGCTTAGACTAATGCACATTATATAATAAGTACTCAATAGATGTTAAGTGTTAAAATTATAATTAGAGGGTATTCAGGTCCAGCTCTGGTGATTTTGTTCAAGTGCTATATTATTTGATATTCCTAAAGCCCCGAAGTACTGACTAATATAGTAGCAGTGCAATGACTTGATAGTAAACATTATATTACCAGAGAACTAGGCCCATAGGTACAAATTCTGTAAGCTCATTAGTGGTGAAAACAAGATCAATAGAGGAAAGGAAGAGTCCTGGACAACAGGCAAACCAAATATGTTCTCTTCTAAAAATATTCAATCCACACAAAGATATGAACACATGCCCACATTTCTATAAAGCAAATACCTGAAACTATCCCATCCCTATTTACTGTTTTGAACCAAGTAAAATTCCTAACTCTGCCTACTGATTTAACTCTCATAACTCAGAGTCATCCAAACAATTCACAATGTTCTACCCTACCTCAGTTTCTAGACATTCTAAACTGTTCCAAATAGTTTAGCTATCTGAATCTAGCAAAGAGATTTAGAAGAAATGTTAAGAATTAAAAGCTACAAAACCCTCAGTTAAGGTTAAAAAAAAATTTTTTTTATTTAAAAAAACTAGGACTTTAAGGTATGAAGATGCCCCTCCAACCTTAAGCCACTATGATTTCTTTCAGGTCTTCCCTACCATGTATCACAGATTTTTCCAAAATATTTCCTGATTTAAATATGCAATCACATGTCCCCAAAATACAGTGCAGAGGCATTTAATAAACATTTTAACTCTGTGAATAACAAATGCAATCTAGATATTAATAAGTAATAAAGTCTTAAGGTACAAATGAACTGCCCATGGTCACACTATTTATATATAGTATACGCCCATCCTCTGTGACACACACATGTATCTTACCTTTCTGGAGATGCCTTAAAAGTGACACGATGCCCACAGACACCTTTTTTACTTTTATGGTCTAGAGAGATGACCTTATTTCTTAGGCTTCTTTTCCACTAGAAAAAAAAGAATATGGAATTTTAATAATGAATATACCAATACAACAGTTAAAAGGCACTTAAAATGCTCTTTTTATTTAGAAATTCAAGATAAACAACTAAATCCACAGTAGTTAACAGAGGATTTTTTTAAAGAACAGAATACATGGCTTTATTGCTACTACAGGAACATGAGCCCAAAAAAAATACTGGGAAGAAATTTTAATATACCAAGGTAACCTTAGTCAGGAAATCAACATTTTGAAATTCCAAGACCTAAAATGCCTATGGAAAATATGGAATGTGTTCAAAGAAAATGTTATATGCCAGGTTAAATAGGGTCTGTGATTCTGAATAAAAGCATTTATAACAATTGGGAGGAATTAAAATTGCTACCCTATAAATTACTGCATGGAAACTTTAGAAAAGAGCCATGCATCTTAATAATAAGGTTGAGATTTAATCTAACTAGAAATATAAATTACAAATTGACTTAATTAATCTGTAAACAGTGTGAACCTGGGCAAATAAATTATGTATTTTCTTTGTGCCTTAGTTTGCTTATCTGAAAATGGATGTAATAATAGTAGCTACTTCACAGGAATGTAATGATTAGATGAAACGACAAATGTAGTAAGTTTGAAATACTGTCTTGAACATGGTAGCTCTCAATCTTTTATGATCCAGGCACTATATTATCTCATCACAACAGCCTTGCACAGTACAAAACACATCACCTTATAAGAAGATAGTGATACTCACAGAATAAACTTGTCTAACTGAATCCAAGTCTGTTCAACATAAAAAGCATCCCAATGCTATAATTCTAAAATACACAAATTCTCAGAAATCTTTCCTATCAAGATATCAACCTACACACAGTTGTCACCTTCGTTTCACTATGAAATGTAAAATATATCTTTTCTCCAATCTCACTGTCACTGCCTTAGTTCTGCCTCTTATTTCTGACCTGTACTCTTGCAATAGACTCCTAATGTGTTTCCGTATAAATGACCTCTTCTCCCATCAACCCAGCATCCACTCGATCATGAAAGTTAAATCCTTCAAAAATGCAAATCTGTTATCATTCTGTTACCTAAATTCCTAAATTGTTCTCCACTATCTACAGGAGGAAAAAAAATTGAGCCCTCATTTCTCACTTCTAAAACTTGTATTCTCACAACACTAAACAATTCCTAAAATATTAAACTAGTTACCTGAAAGTGCTATGCAGTTTCACCCTTTTACATTTCTGCATGTTATTTCCTCTTCCTAGAAGGCATTCTGCCTTCCCTTGATCTCCTTGTCCATTTAGCCACAAATCTAGTACTATGAAGCCTTTTTCACCTTTTAGAAGAGTAAATCGCTCTTTCTTCTATGATACCACTGTATATCTTTTATAGACCTATATTATTGATTATACTTCTCATAGTGAATTTTATTATTTGTTTACATCAAACTGCAGCAAGTACTAGGATGACTGGGCTCTGTAATGGTTCGGAGCTATGTGTACTCCAGAAACAAATATGTTCATAAACTTAATTTCTATGGTGTGGACCCATTTTAAGTAGGACCCTTTGATGAGGTTACTTCAGTTAAGGTATCTCCAACATTAATCAGGATGGGTCTTAATCCTATTACTGGAGTCCTTTATAAAAGGAATGAAATTCAAACTGATAGGAGAGAAAGCCACAGGAAGCAAGAAGTTGAAACTCTTGGGAGGAGAACTAAGAGGCCAGGAGAGGCTACCCTGTGCACTGAGATGTGACAGAGGAGCAAAAGACCAAGGATTTCCAGCAGACAGTCCCATAATGCCAGTCTTCGGAAAGAAAGCATTACATTGATGATGTCTTGATTTGGACTTTCTCTTAGCCTTAACATAGTGAGTTCGAAATTCCCATTGTCTAAGCCAAAACAATTTATAGTATTTGCTTGAGTGGCCAAGGAAATTAAAACAGGCTCATACAACTGGGCTCACAGAACTCTTGGCCAACTAGCTGCTCCCAATCATTTCATTAATCCCATAGTAAATGCAATCTTCACAATTTATGTTATCAAATTTTCTGGGCCCCTCTTATTATGATGTAATAGTTTTCCACGTATCTGCAAAATGATAGACTAGTATTTAACACCCATATTCTGTAAAGAAAAGAAACATTATTTCTCCAAAATAAGTGAAATAATAATGAAAAGTCTTAAATTATAACAAAAATGAAGCAAACACATCAAGACAAACTGAATATAACTATAATTGTGGATAAAGGGAATTGATTAAAACCTTATCAACTTTGGGGGAGAAATATGGGAAGACAGTGAAGTAGGAAATCCCAGGAATCAGTTCCTCCACCAGAACAAGAATTAAACAGACAGGAACTGTCTGAATTAACTAAATTGAAACTCAGAAGTCCAAGAGAAAACTGGAGAGTATCCAAGGAAGAGTGGGGGGAAGGGACCGATAAATTATAGTATATACCATTGTTTTGGTCAGCCACAGGCATGCCTTTTGAAATATACCAAAGATTGGTCAGTCTTTATAAAGGGTATTTATTTGGGGTAGAAGCTTACAGTTACCAGGCCACAAAACATAAATTTCTTCCCATACCAAAGTCCACGTGTTAGAGCAAGATGGCTGCCGAAGTCTCCAGGGTTCAGGCTTCTGGATTCCTTTGTTCCCGGGGCTGCGTTTCTCTCCGGGCTTAGCTTCTGTTTCCTTCACGAGTTCAGCTGTAGACCATGAGGCTTTCTATGCGTTGCGTCTCTCCACAAGGCCACCTGTAGACTATCCGGTGATCGGCTTACTCCAACATCAGAACTGCTTGTCAAATCTGCTTCTCTAAATCTCTGCTTCTCTCAATCTGCTTCTCTCCAATTCTCTGCAACTCGGATCTGCTGCCTAGCCTTTATACTTGAGACCACACCCACCGAGGGGCGGGGCCCAACACCCTCCTGACGTGGCCCAGTTAATGCCCTTATCATAACTTAACCATGCCCAGATGAACAGATTAGTTTATAAGAATAATCCAATTTATATTTTTGGAATTAATAATTAAATAAAACTCTGAAACCATTACAACCATTAAATTGCTGTCTCCAAGCAGCACACATTCCCTACTCATACAGTAGGCAGAAGTAGGGCCAGGCCTCTGGAGAAGCTTGCTAGGATCAGTGAGGGACATAAAATTTGACTTCCTCAGGATCTTGGGGAGAAGGAGGGGGCAACTGCAGCCTGATTGATGATTACTGCTTTTGATTAGCTACTTTCGGTCATTGGGGGGCTGGCTATGAGGGTGGCCATTGAATAAAGGTAGTGGAGGAGAATTAAAGACAGTATGATTCCTCAGAGGTGCAGGGGACAGGCAAATGGCTACATTGGCTGAGCTTGGGCTGAATCAAAGAAGGTGCAACTTTGAAAGCCTGGATAAGGTGGGGGATTATCCTTATCAAGCTCCAAAAAAACAAAGCTTCCAGGACGATAATGTCAGAATAGGTAAGCAGGGCTCAACTCTCTTGTAGAAACAATGAAGGAAGGCCAAAAAGCTATCTGAGGGAACTGCTTTGAGGATCTGCAGACCAGCAGATTGCTGGGCATCATCCACAAGCGAAAGGGAAAGCAACGAAGAAGCTAAAATGAAAACTGTGAGTTACTAGCCCTGGCGGCCAGGAACAGCATCCATTCCCCACCCTCAAGGCAAATAGCTGGGCAGCCTAGATAAAACCCGTGGCTCACTGCAGTCAACTGAGAGGGTAACAAACATCTGCTTCCCTGGTAAGAAGGGTATAGCAAAGGGCGAAGAATGGTTTCTCTTTAGTGAGTTTGGACAGCAGAGCCCACTTTGAATCTTGATTCTGCCTAGACCAGAATCACAAGCAAGTGGAGGCTGAAAGAGACACCTCCAGGGAAAGATTCACTGAAGAGCACCATTCGTTCAAAAGTAGGGAAACTGCAGGAAGAAAAAAATGCTTTTTGGAGCCTCGTATTCCAAATCTCTTGATTCGGATCATCACCCCACTAGTGGGTCATTGGCCTATTTTTTTCCACTTTTTTTATTTTTTGAAAGCAAATAAAATGTTACAGAGAATATATATATGAGATTCCCATATGCCTCACCCCCCATACCACCCACATTTTCCCACATTAGCAACATCTTCCATCAGTGTGGTATATTCATTGCAATTGATAAACACATTTTGGAGTATTGCTACTAAGCATGGATTAGAGTTTACATTGTAGTTTACACTCTCTCCTAATTCAACTCTGTAGGTTATGGCCAGATATATAACAGCCTGTATCTGTTGTTATAATGTCATTCAGATGATTCCCAAGTCCCGAAAATGTCTCCCTATTACATCTGTTTTTCCCTCTCCCTAACCCCAGAACATCCATGGGTCACTGCCTCCACAACAATGGTATTTCTTCCATTGCTAGAATCACAAGTAGTCTATAGTAGAATACTAGTAAGTTTATTTTAGCCCATAGTTCATTTCCCAATCCTGAGGACTCTGGGATGGTGATGCCTACTCCACTATTAATTGAGGGGAGCTTCGATCCCACACATCCGATAGATGGGACTCACTTGCTTGCAGCTGTAGGCACTCTAGGTTCCTTGGTATGTTGTGTGTCCATCATCTCCTCCCTGTTAGTTGTCCTGGGTGAATCCACTGAACTGCAGAGTAGATGTTGCAACTCCATTGAGATTCAGGGCTCAGCTCGCACATGGACAGCCCAAAGGTTTAAGTCTCTTGGATGTACACCTACCAACTCTAGTGCTAATTATAGGTTCAAACAAAAGGACAGAAGAGTCATGCATAGGGAAACCACTGCTGAGTCTAACTCAGTCACACTGGGGAGCATAAATACCAGATTAGGGCCCACTGGCAAGGGGCCAAATTCCTGAGCTGTCTAACCTGACTATACTGTCTGGATGTCTCCATATCCCTGAGAAGCTTCGCTATTTGGGGTCATAGTTACTTTGGCTGTCAATGAGATCCTGTTGAAATGTGCATAAGCACAACCTCTGGGATGACCTCCTGACTCACTCTGAATTCTCTTAGCCATACAAACTCATTTGTCTTTAGCTTTTCTCCCTTTTGGTCAAGCTGGTTTTTGTGTTTGTTTGTTTTTCCAGATGCATTGCTTGTTGGTACTTGGTAGCAATCCCTCAGTGCCGGGGAGGCTCATGCCCAGGAGTCATGTCCCATGCTGGGGGGAAGTTATCACTTTCATATGCTAAGTTCGGCTTAGAGAGAGCTTGGCCCTATTTTGATAACTTAAGTTCAGCAATTTTAAAGACTTAAAAATGCATTGAACCAAAAATTAAATAAGAGTTGTAAAACAAAACCACTGGGCAAGAGAGAGAAATTGACTGTCAGAGTAAATTCACGAGCATAATCAGATGCTTAGACATCAGCAAAAATTTACAAGCCATACTAAGAAACAGGAAGAGATGGACCAGCCAAAGGAATAAACCAAATACCCTGATGAAACACAGGATTTAAGAAAAATAATCAATGATAATGACATAAATCTCATAAAACAATTCAAGGAGTTGAAAGAAAATACAGCTAAAGAGATAAAGCATATTAGGAAGACGCTGGGCAAGTATAAATACAAAGCCTGCAAAGAAAAGTTATAGAGCTTATAGGAATGAAACACACAATAGATGAGATTAAAAATACATTCGAGATGGAAGCAGATGTGGCTCAAGCGATTGGGCTCCCGCCTACCACATGGGAGTTCATGGTTTTGTTTATGGTGCCTCCTAAAAAAGACAGTGAGCTGGTGTGATGGGCAGGCTCAGCAAGTTGACACAACAAGATAACACAACAAGAGACAAAAGAAGAAAAACACAATGAGACTGTAATGGGAGAAAATTTAGTCAGTATTGTTCAGAATGGATACTACGTTTCTTAATCCTGATATTCACGACACTTGGAAAACTTGTCTGTTGACACTCTTTCTTGTGTGTGTGTGTGTGTGTGTTTTGTTTGTTCCCAATCCTTGGGACTGAATGATATATATATACTTATATTCATTAGTACATTAAGGAAAGAATTGTGAACAAGAAGTTAAAATGTAATGTAATTGCTTTGGGCATGTAAGAGTAGGCACGTTCAAGAGCTAGATGTGAACATGCTTAAAGACCTTTCCTGCCTCAGGAATGTAACCTCATCTTAGTTGCTAAATAGCTTCACTGTGGGACGTGCTTAGAGACCTTTACCCCAAGCATATAGCCTTGTCTCTGTTAGTTCCTTATCTTAACTATACATTAACCATATGTTCCTGTTTAACATTCCATGAATAACAGTGCCCTTTAGAACAGGATGCTTCAGAAACTATATGTCCCTCCTTAGGGGAGCTAGACACTTCCACATGGACAGGTACTATCATCACGGAATGTCCTAATCAATCATGACTTGCAAAATTGGCAAGAGTTCTGAGTTTCAGAGCTCCTTAAAAGGGGCAGCCCCTAGACTGCCAGTCGAAGTCTCATCCAAAAGAGGACATTCTGCCTGGGACTGTGATTCCAATCGGGACTCTGGCCAGCTATTGAACAGGACTTCCCAGCCTCATGAAAGACCAGATGTTGGGTTTTCCCCTGGTTTGATGAGTGTGTATAAATATACTTTCACTTTCCTTTGTACTATCTAATTGGTTTACTGAATCAGTAACTGTGATTATTTGATCTTTCATTAATGTCAAATCATTTACACATCAACTATCAAATAAATTGCTAATCTTTATTCATGTTTGGGTCTCTTGCCTTTTCCTTAGCAAAAAAGAGAGACACAACAAAGCAGGGAGCAGAGGTTCCTGGTGCCTCCTAAAGAGGACAAGCAGGACAGCCAGCTGGCATGATGGACAAGTGCGGCACACTGCTGCAACAAGATGACGCACCAAAAACACAAGAGGAAAAACATAATGAGATACACAACAAAGCAGGAAACAGAGGTGGTTTAAGCAATTAAGTGCCTCCCTCCAACAATGGAGGTCCCGGGTTCATTTCCCGGTGCCTCCTAAAGAAGACGAACAGACACGGCAAGAGTAAACAACAAGGGGGTAGGGAGAGATAAATAAATAAAATAAATCTTTTAAAAAAATGCATTAGAGGGAGTGAATGTGGCTCAAGTGGTTGAGCACCTGCTTCCCACATGGGAGGTCCCATTTTCCTAAAAAAAAGCAAAACAAACAAACAAACAAAAAAAAGCAACTCAGGGGGGTCAATGAAGCTCAGTGGTTGAACACCAGCTTCCCAATATGAGGTTTTGTGTTCGATCCCCAGCCCCTATACCTAAAAATAAATAAATAAATACATTAGAGCAGATGTGTCTCAAGCAGTCAAGTGCTTGCTTTCTAGATGGAGGGTCCCAGGTTCAGTTCCCAGTGCCTCTGAAAGAAAAACAAGGAAAAAAAAAACTCAAAGGAGAGGATGTGGCTCAGTGGTTGAGCACTGGCTTCCCACATACGAGGTCTCAGGTACTTCAAAAAAAAGAAAGAAAGAAAAAGTTGAGGCATATAGCAGCAGGTTTGAAATGACAGAAGAACGAATAAGTGAAATCAAGGACAGAACATCTGACCTTGATAAAACAGGAGAGCAGACGGGAAAAAGAATGGGAAAGATTGAACAGGGTCTCTGGGAACTGAATGATAACAAGAAATGCACAAGCATATGCATTATAAGTGTCCCAGAAGAATAAAAGTATGGAAAATGGGCAGAAAGAATGTTTGAGTAAATAATGACCAAAAACTTCCCAACCCTTATGAAAGACATGAATATGAACATCCAAGAAAGACAACATACCCTAAACAAAATAAATCTGAATAGACCTACGCCGACACCTAATATTTAGAATGACAAATAGGACAGATAGAGAATACTGAAAGCAGCAAGAGAAGCAATGCATCAACTACAGGGGACGTTCAATAAGACAAAGTGCTGATCTCTCATCAGAAACCATGGAGGTGAAAAAGTGATGCTATGATGTATTTAAGGACTGGAAGGAAACACTGAAAGCCAAGAATTCATTATCCAGCAAAACTGCCCTTTCAAAATGAGGGTGAGTGGAAGTCTTCACAAACAAACAAAAATTGAAAGAGTACTATCAAGTGATTGGATTTACAAGAGATAATAAAGGGAATACTGCAGCCTAAAAGTAAAACAACAAAGGTGAGAGACTTGAAGAATAGTAGAGAAATGAAGATTATTAGGGTAACTCAAAGGGTAAAAACAGAGACAATAGTAAGATATGACAATGGAAGACCAAAGGATAAAATGGATGAGTAATAAGCTTACACATTAACAACACTGAACATTAATGGATTGAACTCCCCCTTCAAAAGATAGACTGACAGAATGGATAAAACAATATGAGCCATTAATATACTGTCTACAAGAGACTCACCTTAGACGTAAGGTGACACAATCAGGCTGAAATGGAAAGGTTGGAAAAAGATATTACACATAAATAGTAAAAAAAAATGATCTGAAGAACTGATTCTAACAAGAGACAAAATAGATTTTAAATTCAAAACTGTTAGAAGAGATGATGAAGGTCATATACATTAATAAAAGGGGCAATTCACCAAGAAGAAATAACTGTAATAAATATTTACACAAGTAGCATGGGTGCCCCAAAATAAATGAGGCACACACGGGCAAAACTGAAGGGAGAAACAAACATCATCACAATAATAGTTAGAGACTTCAAAACACCACTTTCAGCATTTGATAGAGCATCTAGATAGATGATTAATAAGGCAACAGAGAGGTTTAGTAATATGATAAATGAGCTAGATGTAACAGACATTTATAAAGCATTACACCCAAAAAGAACAAGATATACATTCTTCTCAAGTGCTCATGGATCCTTCTCCAAGTGAGACCATATATTGGGTCACAAGATATGAATAAATTTAAAAATACTGAAATTATACAAAGGACATTCTCTAATCATAATGGAATGAAACTGGAAATCAAGAACAGATGGAAAAAGGAAAAATTCACAAATATATGGAGATTGAACAATACTCTTAAATAATCAGTGGGTCAAAGAAGAAATTGCAAGTGAAATCAGTAAATATCTTGAGAAGAATGAAACGGAGAACACAGCGTATCAAAACACAATCCTACACGTGGAAATCCTTGAAAAACCTACAACAAAATTTCTTGAGCTGATAAACAAGTTCAGTATAGTGGCAGGATGTAAGTTCAACATGCAAAAATCAGTAGCATTTCTGAACACTAATAATAAGCAATCTGAAGAGGAATTCAAAAAAAAATCCATTTGCAAAAGCAATTAAAAGAATCAAATACCTAAGAATAAACTTAATTAAGAATGTAAGGACTTCTACACAGAAAACTATACAACATTGTTAAAAGAAACCAAAGAAGACCTAAATAAATGGAAGAATATTCCATGTTCATGGATTGGAAGACTAAACATCATTAAGATGTCTATCCTATGCAAATTGATTTATATATTTACCATAATTCCCATAATAATTACAACAGCATTTTTTCCCGAAATGGAAAAGATAAATATGAAATTTTTTTGGAAGGGCAAAAGCATACTTGTAGTAGTTTGGCATTATTTATGAATTCCAAAAATAGATATTGGATTATGCTTGGAAACTGGTCTGTTCCTCTGGGCATTATTAAATTATGATTGGGGCTTTGATTGGGCCACATCAGTAGGACATTGACTCCCTGCCCTTTGGTGGGCGGGGACTCAGAGATAAAACTACATGGCAGAGCAAAGAAGTTAGTTGGAGTTTTAATGCTGGAGCCTGGGGAAGCAAGTTCATAGAAAGCTTATTCATGAGAAAGGAGAGAAGGCCCCAGAAAGAGACAAGCCGTTCACCTGATAGTCTACAGCTGGCCTTGTGGTGAGCAGCAAGCCTAAGCCTGAAGAGAGGCAAGCCCCAGGAAGAGAGGAACCCAGTAAGCCTGAACCCTGGCAGACATTGGCAGCCATCTTGCTCCAACACAAGGCCATAGATTTTGGTGAGGGAAGTAACTTACTTTTTACAGCCTGGTAACTGTAAGCTTTTACCCCAAATAAATACCCTTTTATAAATGGCAACATATTTCTGGTAATTTGCATCAGCACCCCTTTAGCTGACTAATACAATACTGAAAAAAAAAAAAAAAGGAAAATTGGAGGAATCACGATACCTGAGTTTAAAGTATACTACAAAGCTACAATGCAAAATATTGGCACAAGGATAGACATAATGACCAATGGAACTGAATTAAGAGTTCTGATTCAGACCTGCAAATATACAGGCAACTGATATTCAACAAGGGCACCAAGCCCAGAGCTAGAACAGAATAGCATCTTTGACAAATGGTGCTGGGAGAACTGGATATCCATTTCCAAAAGAATAAGAAAGGATCACCCTCTAACACCCTATAGAAAAACTGACTCAAAATGGATCAAAGACCTAAATATAAGAACCAAGACCATAAAGCAACTAGGAGATAATCTAGGGGGAAATATACAATATCCTATAGTAGGAAAGTAGAAGCAAGGAAAGGAAAAATAGCTAATTGAGAATCCTCAAAAATAAAAACGTTTGTGTTTCAAAGGCGTTTGTCAAGAAAGTGAAAAGGCAGCCTACTCAATGGGAGAAAACATTTGGGAAACCTTTATGCAATAAGGGTTTAATATCCAGAATATTTAAAGAAATCCTACATCTTGGGGGGAAAAAAAACAACCCATTTTAAAAATGGGCAAGAGATTTGAACAGACAGTTTTCCAAAGAGGAAAAACAAATGGTTAAAAAAGCCCATGAACAGATACTTATCATCACTAGCTATTAAGGAAATGCAAATCAAAACAACAATGAGGGGCAGACTAGAAAGACACAGAACTCTCTTCTCTCCCAGAAAAAATAGCTAGAGGACAGGCTGAAACACCTAGAAAAACCTTCTAGGGTTTATGACACCAGGGGAAGGTTGGACATTGCCAAAAGAGAAAGGGACAAAGGAAAAGAATCACCACAGAATTCTCTACCACATT
>PVKH010011020.1:0-17956 GCA_004027955.1 Chaetophractus vellerosus | reverse complement strand
TAAGGAGATTTGTTGGAAAAATAAACTAACACAAAGCTTGTGATATTTGACGTAATAGTGTCTAATAATCTGGTCGCAGGCTGCCAGTTTCACAGGTGTTAACTCTTGAGAAAGATAGATGCCACTGGCAGTTCGTTCCAAAAAGGTAATTTGAAACTTTAATTGCTATTCCTAATATGTACAAGTATAATTACATGAAAATAGGTAGGGATATTACGTGAATTTATACTTGATAAAGTATTCCCATTATGTTGACATGTTTTAAAGTTTTGTTCTCTCTCGTGTTTCTAGTAGAATATAAAATATTCTTTGTACTATCTTTTGTTTGTGTATTACTAACAATTTTTGAGTGTAAAGTGTTACTATCAAATGCATAGCATATCTATTTTTTAAAACATTGATAATTTGTATTGATATGAGTTGTTATTTTGTTGAGGAAGATTTTAATCCCAACATAATCTTAAAATGAAGATTTCTAAGGAAAATTTTAACATTTTCTACATATATTTGGAATAGATTTTGTAGCACTTTTTTGGAAACACACATACAAACACACATATTCACACACATATATGGAAAAAATTATGAGTGTGGTACAAGTCTTCATGTATTTGGGTTCCATATATTAGGTATTCTAAATTGTAACTCCATTGGGAAAGTTCAATTAAAGCAATTGACTGAAATGGTAAATCAATGATGTATTGTGTAAATCTCATACACAGATATGCTAAGTAGTTTTAAAAATTGAATTTTTTTTCTCACAGAGAATCAATACTTTAGGTTAATTTTTCGTTAACTATTTCCTACTAAAGCCATGGTTTGAGTATAATGAAATATGGCTTAGCCGGGCACATTTTAATAAAATTCCTGCAAAATGAATTTAATAAAGGATACTCTAATCGAGGTGTTAATAGGCCAAATGAAACTCCTTCAAACAATGAAAGCTTGAACTTTTACCATAGGCTACATTCCAAATAAAAAATTTCTTTATTTTTAAAGATATGTACAAATAAAACCTATATTTTAGCTCAAATATATTTAGCTCACTTATACTTTTTCCTTTTTAATCAAGTACATATTAAAAGCATCAGGTTGCTAGCTTGTTTCTTGTTCATAACAAACATTTGCAAATCACTGGGTGCCAGCTCCTGATCTGAGTTTTTAATAATATTGAAACCTTTATGACATTAGTGAATTATCACATGAACTTCAGTTATCTGATATAGAGTTTAAAAAAATAATTCTTTTTTTAAAAGAAGCTTTATATTATGTAAATGCTACATCAAAAACATAGGGGATTCCCATATACTCCTCCCACATTTTACCCCATTAAAAACGTCTTTCATTATTGTGGTACATTAGTTACAATTGATGAACACATATTGAAGCATTGTTACTAAACATGGCCTATAGTTTACATTATGGTTTACACTTTGCACTGCACAATTTTATAGGCGTTGCCAAAACGTATGATGGCCTGTACCTGTCATTGCAATATCATGCAGAACAATTCCAATGTCCCCAAATCGCCCCATGTTACCCTCTCCCTCCCCTCAGAACCTCTGGTGACTACAGTCTTTATATCAATGTTATAAGTTCTTCAATTTGAAGAAGAATAAGTCTACTTCAGTCTATTGTTGCATTTCCCTTTATGATTGATCATTTGATATAGATTTTAAAACTTACTTTGCTCAGAAGATTGTAGTAAAAAGCCCATATTTGAGGTTATTCCAACCCCACTTATTTCTCTAGAACTTTCTTAAATCTCTGCTCCTTTGCCACAATAAACCTGGCCAAGGCTCACCATTATATTGATTTCAACAGCAGAGATGATTTTTGCCTATTTGGGGCTTTGCATAAATAGAATTTTAAGTTATGTAAGATTTGGCTCCTTTTGCTCAACTATGCATATGTGAGATTCATCCATAGTTTTGTGTGTAGTTATACATCACCCATTCTCAATGTTTACATATTATTCCATTGAGTAAATAATTCACAGTTAATTCATCTAAACTCCTGTTGATGGACATTAGTTTCCTTTTTCTTTTTTTTTACCTATTACAAATGTGCTGCTATAAATATTCAAGTGTACACATTTCTGTTAGGATTGGAGTGGATTGGCATTGCTGGTCATAGGGTGTGGGCATGTTCATCTTTGGTAGATACTGCCAAAGAGTCTTCTAATGTGGCTTTGCCAATTTCCACTCCCACCAATAATCTATGAGCATTCTAGTTGCTACACAGCCTAACACTGGGTATTTGTCCTTTTAACCAATTATCTGAGTGTGTAGTAATTTCACCTTATGTTTCCAAATGACTAATGAGCACTTTTTGTATGCCTTTTGGCCATTTGGATATCCCCTTGGGTGGAGTGTTTCTAAAATCCTTTCCCACGTTTTTCTATTGGATTGCATGTCCTTTTTACATTGATCTGTAGAGTTGTTTAGATATTTTAGATATGCATATTTTGTCAGATGTATGTATTGTAGATATTTTCTTAGTTTTGTAGGTTAACATTTCACTACCTTAATGGTTTCTATTAATAAATAGAAATTTTAATTTTAAAATAGTCTAATATATCATTTTTAAAATTTTATGGTTTCTTCTCATTGTGTCTTGTTTAAGGAATAGTTGACTAATCCAAGATAACAAAAATATTGTGTCATGGTTTCCGCTAAAAGGTTTATGGTGTTACCTTTTATATTTAGATTTGTAATCCATTTGGAGTCAATTTTAATTTACAACATGAGATGGGAAGTCAAGATTCATTTTTTCCATATGAATATCCACTTGACCCAGTAGCATTCATTAGAAGACCCTCCTTTCCCTAGTGCACTGTTGCATGCTTTTGTCATAAATCAGATGCATATTCATATGCACTCACATATGTATTATTATATAATAATATATACACATGCCTATATATAAATTCTGGTTTCTTTTCTGTGCTATTGTCACTTGTTATGCCAATAACTCACTATCTTAATTATTATTTTTTTTAATAAAATGGATTGGTATCTGGAAGTGTAAATTAACCAACTCTGTTCTATTTCAAGTTTGCTTTGGCTATTCTTGGTCTCTTCTTTTCCATACAAATTTAGAATCAGCTTTTGAATTTCTACAAAAAAAATTCTTTTTCTAAGATTTTGATTAGTATGTATTGACTCCAAAGACCAGTAAATTAATTTAATATTGACTTCCAATACATGAACATATTATTCTCACATTATTTAAGATTTTTAAAATTTTCTCAACAATTAAAAAAAATTTTCAGCATAAGGAATTAACTTTTTAAAAGACTTTCTTTTGAAATAATTTCAAACTTACAGGAAAGTTGCAAAAATAATACAGAAATAATATATAGAATTCTAATGTAGATAAATAAAGATAGATGATAGGTATGTATAATTAGATCAAATGACAACAAATGTAGCAAAATGTTAATAGTTGGGAAATCTAATATCTGCATGGGGTTGCATTGGTGTTAACTTTTAAACAGGTTTTCAATTCATATGAGATCCCCTCCATTAATTAACAATTAATAATTAATAATCCTATATTAATTGAATTGTATGTTGTTAAAAGACCTGCAATCTAGATACAACAAGAATTGGATTTCAGCTTCAGATTTACTTCCAAGCTAGGAACAATTGGTAAAAGGTTGTCCTCAGGGTCCTCAGTTACAAAACTAGATCAAATCTGAAGACTTACCTACCTCTGTCTATGCTTTCAAATCTGTAAATCTGGAAGGTTTATGTGAAGCTGGGAATGTACGTAACTGTAGTTTTAAGAAGCATGAAATACCGTAAATATATATTATTAAGTAAGCAAGAGGATTCTGATGCACTTCATTCCAGGTCATCCAGGTTGCCTTATTCATGTCTAAACATGGTAGGAGCAGATAGAAGACTGAGTCTAACATTAAATTTGGGGGAATGTTTGGATTGCAAGGGTTACATCTCTGGCAGGGGAGGATCACTGATGTGGAGTGTTGGTGGTGGGGGGATAGGGCACTTGGGGAATGTCTCTATGTAATAGGTAATATGAATGGGTTCATATGGTCATGGAGTGTGGTCTTGGTGGGTGGAGACCCATAGAATAACCAACAGAATATTGAATACCCATCCTGGGGAGCCCTGCTACATTCTCTAATAGAGTGGCAAGAATCTCTAGAATACATGGGCAGTGCCTAGCAAAGGAGGACAGACCAATACACCAGGCCCTTGATATTGATGCTTGTACTTATGAACCTTGTTCTTGTGAAATTGAAATGTAGCCTAGTAATATATATTGCCTAAGAGTTACCTCCTGAAAACCTCCTTGTTCCTCAAATGTGGCCTCTCTCTAAGCACAAATTCAGCATATACATTCACTACCTTCCCCCTACCCACACCCCAATGTGGGACATGACTCCCAGGGCTGAGCCTGCCTGGTACCAAGGGATTATTACCAAGTGCCAACTAGTGATACATGTGGAAAAAGACCTAGACCAAAAGGGGGAAATATTAAATGCAAATGAGTTTTTATGGCTAAGAGATTTCAAAGTGAGTCAGGAGGTCATTCCAGAGCTTATACTTATGCACATCTCAGGAGGATCTCACTAACTGCCACAGTGCCTCAAGAAGGGGTGCTCCTGAGGGCTCTAGAGACATCTAGACACTATAGACAGGGCAGACAACCTCAGGAAATTGGCACCCTGTCAATGGGTCTTACCTTGTAATATATGACAACCCATCTTCCCAATATATCAGAGTTATACTCATTTATAATTTTCCCGTACATGGTTCTTCTGTCCATTTATTTGAAGCTATAATTAGCACAACACACATTAAATATATGTCCCAGAGAATTAAATATTCTGGCTGTTCATATGCTGATTGAGCCCTGAATCTCAGCAGAGTTACAGCCAAGACCTACTCTCCAGTTAATCAGACTAGCCCAGGACAACTAACAAAGTGATGATGATGTACAACATGCATTCTAAAAAACAGAGAGTATCTTCAACTGCAAGCAAGACAGTTCCATCCATCTGCCTCATGGGAGCAAAGTGGGCACCACCATCCCAAAATCCTTACGAAGGAATGAACAAACATAAGGGGAGGAAATACAAAAAAGGACTAAAGTACACATATTATTACTCTACAAATGGAAGAACTTGTAACATTGATATAAAGACCGTGATCACCAGAGGTTCTAAGGGGAGGGTGAGGGAAGAATAGGTGTAAAATGTGGCATTTTTTAAACATTGAAATTTTTCTGCATAATATTACAATGACAGATATAGACCATTATACATTTTGGCAAAACTTATAAAATTGTGCAAATTGTAAAACATAACGTAAACTATAGACCATGCTTAGTAGTAATGCGTCAATATGTGTTGATCAATTGTAACTAATGTACCACACTAATTAAAAATGTTAGTGGGGAAAAATGTGGGAAGGGAAGATGTGTTGTATATGGGAATTCCCTATATTTTTGTTGTAACATTTATGTAATCTAAAGCTCCTTTAAAAATAAAGAAAAAATACTTTAAAAATAATGTGTCATTCTAAAGGCCCCACTGATTTGCTCTTTTACCAGGTGAAAATGTGACTGACAGTGGAACATGGTGTTACTGAAATGTTTCAGATTTTGCCATTGAGGGGCATAGGCTTGTTAAATCTATTTTTTTAAAGTATTTATTTCTTTACTTTCTTTTTTTATTTTTATTTATGCTCCCCCTCCCCCAGATGGTTCTCTCATCTGTCTGCTCTTTGTTTGCTTACCTTCTCCAGGAGGCACCAGGAACCTAATCCAGGACCTCCCACATGAGAGGCGAGTGTCCAACGGCTTGAGCCACATCTGGTCCCTGTGGGCTGTGGCATCTGCTGGCTTGTGGCATCTGTTCCTTGGGGCGGGGTGGCATCTAGCTCTTTGGGGCGGGGGCAGCATATAGCTCATCTTCTTTTAGGAGGCACCAGAACTCAAACCTGGGTCCTCCCATATGGTAGGTGGTTTAAGCCACATCTACTTCCCTAAATCTATTTTTTAGATAATTATTGTTACTGTGAAATTAAGTCTTTTAGATAAGGTTTGAATTTAAGAAATATTTTATATTTGTCAATATTATATTTTGAAATCATTTTGTCTACAACATGGAGTTGCTATGAATTACTTTTGTAATGATACCCTCAAAATAAAACCGTAGAAAAAATTCTTGACCAGTGTAGCAGTCTGGCATTGTTTATAAATTCCAAAAATAGATATTGGATTATGTTTGTAAACTGGCATGTACCTGGGAATGATTAAATTATGATTAGAGCTTTGATTAGGCCACGTCAGTAGGATGTTGTGTACCTGCCCCCTTGGTGAGAAGGGACTCACAGAGAAAGCTACTTGGCAGAGAAGAGAGTGGGAGTTTTGATCCTGGAGCCTGGGATGTAAACACACAGGAGAAGGAGATATGTGAAGAAAGAGAGAAGGTTCCGTTAGATGTGGCAGAGGCCCCAGGAAGAGAGATGAGCCATTTGCTGGAGAGTTTACAGCTGACCTTGAGGAGAAGGAGAGAAGCTGAGCCCAGAGAGAACTGAGCTCCAGGAGAGAGACAATTTTATCCCAGCCTACAGCTGATATTGGAAGAAGCTGGGGCCATGGAGCCTTAAGAGGAGGAGGAAGAGGAAGGCTGAATGTTGGCAGCCATCTTGCTCCAACACATGGCAACAGACTGGTGAAGGAAGCAACTTACGCTTTATGGCCTGGTAACTGTAAGCTTCTACCCCAAATAAATGCCCTCTGTAAAAGCCAACAAATTTCTAGTATTTTGCATCAGCACCCCTTTGGCTGACTAATACAACCAGCCATAAAAGTAAATGCACATGAAGATTTGTGTTGTTTTAAGTTTATGTGCTTTACTGTGTCACTAGCAGTGCTAATAAACAGTGCTAGTCAGGTGCTGTTGCTTTATTTTTCAGATGAATAGAATGTTTTATCTCATTTTAGCAAAAGGAAATACATTGCTTGAGCCTTTGAATTACCTGATATTCTACAGAGGGCACATAATAAGCAGGATTCATTTGGGAAAGCTTTCTGGACTGGAAATATCACTTGGTTGTATGTAAATTTAGGTAAATTCATAAATGCTAAATCCATGATGGATCATTAAATGAGGTTCAAGGGTACATGCATCATTTTTGAGACAGACCTCTTAGGGAGCTGATTACATTCTCCTTTTCCAGCATCTTCTAACTTCACATTTACAAGTTTTGAGTCATTTGCCTAACTCATGTGAGTTAGCATATGCTTAACTAATTTAAGCATATGAGTGTGTACAATAATTTTCTTAAAAGAACATTAATAGAACATTATACAATACATACTTATTTGGGAGCTGTTATCACAGTTGATTATTACAAAGGCTTAAAGTGGCACAAGGCATAGGTTTAATTTTGGGATATACTGAATAATTTTTGTATTTTAGTATAACCATGGATTCTGTCATAGAACTTTCCAGACTTGAAAATAAGTGCAATTTCTGAATCAAGATATGTTTAAGATGGGTGACATTCAAAATATCGATCCAAAATGGATGGCCTGAGCATAGACCCCCTGAGCCACTTCCCACTGATGAAGCTAGAATCTCGCAGGTCTGCCTGCCGTACAGCAGACACTACTGAGAATCGCTTTGCACTCAGTGGGCCCTGGCACAACGTTGTTCTCAGATCTGTGCCTACAAGAAATTTGCTTCAAAGTTTCAACTGCCCAAGTTCTTAAAGGAGGGAGAGAGAGAGGGAAGGGAAAGAGGAAGGCAGAGAGAAAAAGAGAGACAGAGATACAGAGAGAGAGAAAGACAGAGACAGACAGAAACAAAGAGAAAGAAAAGGAGGAGAAAGAGAGGGTAAGAGATTGGTGCTAATTCTTGGCCAGTGAACTTTATGGGGTGTCCTCCCAATCTCGGAACTCCTGTGTCAGAGACGACAAATGTCAGTAAAGAAGGGCTGAACTTCCACCAAAATTTAGTCAAGAGGCACTGAAAATTCTATCAGGTTCATGGCTTGGTTTGTTTTTTGATCCAAACACAGGCTTAGGTTCTCTATTCAGTTACTTGAGAAATCTAGCAGATGTCCTGTGTGTGTCAAGTGCTGTGCTAATACCTGGGTATATGGCATAATTAAAAGACAAATATATGCTCAGGGTTTTAGGAAGCTTACGTTTTATAGTAAGCACCAGGTCCGAAATTGTGTTGAGAATTGCTTAACAAAATTCCAAGACTGAAAAAAAAAAAAAGATACACATAAAAGCATACAAATCCATCTTCTATACTGAAAAAAAAAGAATTCAAAGTATGCATTTTTCTAAGAGTAAATGAATTGGAACATATTCACATAAGAGAAACCCCAACCATTGAAGAATCTACAAATGGGTATTAAAATTTACAGAAATCATGATTGCTTACCCAAGCATTGCCTCCTTTTTTGTTAATAATAAAACCCAAATTATTTTTTTCAGGTAGTAGGTTGGAGGACCCTGACTTTTAAGAAAGGTGGAATGTCCCTTGTACTGGGAGATGGGCATGTGATTCAGTACTAGGCTGTGAGATATAGAGGGCATTTGCCAGTGGGAACTTAGGGGATTTTTTTGATTCCTAATATGAGAAGAGAGTCAGAGAAGATCTTTTTTGGCTGTGGCCACTCTCCTACTCTCTCTTCCTGCCTTTGGTGGTAGCTGAGTTTCTTGGAGCTGTAACAGTCATATTGCAACCATGAGCAACAAGCCTAAGGATAAAAACTCAACATGTGGAAAGGGCAAGGTGGAGGAGTGCAAAGATGCTGGGAATTTGATAGATCATTGAGGAGATTAACCAATGTCAGTAAACTGCTTACCTCCATTTATCTTGTCCTGCAAGGAAAAATAAATCCTTATTTGGTTAAGGCCTGTTAAGTGTTGTTATTGTGGGTGAAAGCATTCTTGACAAACAAACCATACATGTTATTGTGTGGTAGATAATCGAGCTTCTTCACCCATCATGATGCCATTGACCTAGATTAGAATATGCAAGGAATTAAGCTACTGAAGTTAACCTGCCTGCTGAGTCACCTGTAAGCCTCTAGATGACAGAGTCTCTTTATTTATTCATATACAGCTCCTAACACAGTTCCCTAGAGGTAAAAATATTTCAATAAATATTTGTCGAATGTTTTTCTTTAAGCCTAAGTGAAAAGAGCAGGCAATTGTTTGCAACTCCTCCTTTTCCTTTTAACCTTCTGCACATGCCAATGCTCAATGCACTCACATTTGCACATTTATGTTACCATGTTTCATAATTGCCTTAACATAATTTTAGGGAACCGTTCTCTGCTCTATATAAAATGGCTAATTCTAGCAAAACTTGCAATTTAGCCCTTTAAAGGGAAGACTTTTAGAAAGAAAGTTTTTAAATCTAAAAGTAGCTTCCTCTCTGTGTAAGGAATTTAAACTGCTATTGAGCAAACAATTATTGGCAATAACATGGTGTTCTAAAGTGGAAGCCACTGTGGGCATGTAGTGGTAAAGTGTTCATTTCATAGCAGGTGAACTTGTGGAGTGAGACTTTATGCAAGTCAAATCATTTTAAGTTATGCAAGAGTATGAACTCGGAGCCTTCAGTGGCGTTTTCAGCAGACTGCCCATTTAAAATATCTAAATTCCTTCCCCTCTTCAGTGCTCTCTTTCAGATTACCAAACTTATCTTAGAATTATCCCTTTCTGTTTCTTCAATCTCTACACTTTCTTCCTTCTCAGGAAAGCAATCCTGTTGCTTGTTGTCTTAGATGCTCTGTCCCAACACAGGACAATGTTGGGTCCCTATTTCACTGCTTAGGTAGATGTCATTTAAGTCACTAAGTCTAGTGACTGCTTGAGATGCTTGGGTTCAGTGTCAACTTGGCCAGGTGATGGTGTCCAGTTGTTTGGTTAAGCAAGCACTGATGTGATTGTTACTGTGAGGATATTTCATGGACTTAAATCCTCAGTAAATTGATTGCCTCTATGACTGCTTACTTCTACAATCAACTGAGGAGATTGCCTTCAACAGTGAGAGAGGTCTCATCCAATCAGTTGAAGGCTTTAAAAGAAGTGATGCTTTCAGCAGTCAGAAGAGAGAATTTCCATCTCTACTCTAGCCAGTCAGCTTCTCTTGGGGAATTCATTGAAAACCTTCATCGGAGTTCTCAACTTGCAGCCTGTGCTATTGAAATTTGGACTTGTGCATCCCCACAGTTCCATGAGACAATTTTTACAAAAATCTCATCATATTTACAGGTATCTCTTGTCATTTGTTTCCCTAGAGAACCCTGACTAATACACTGCCCTAAGCCATGCTTGTCAGAAGCCATGTACCAGGCACCTCAGTTAAGTTTGTTGGCCACTGCTGTTTGTTTTTTGGGATATACTTAGAGGTCCTCTCCTGTACCCTGTACAATACTGACCAGAGAGTTTCTGTTTTTCAGTTTCTTGTGTTATAATTAACATGCCTTCACACAATCACTTTCCCTTTTCTCTCATGTTTAAACTCCATGTGAAAAGTGTCTACTATATCTATTGTTTCTAATCATAGCTGCTAGTGGAAAAACCAAAAGACAGCTACCTAAATTGTAACTGTTACAAGACTTACTAGCTTACCAAATCTGGTCTCCAGGATTTACAGTAGGCAAACAAGTTTGGAGCAGAATCTAAAGGGACATAAACTTCAGGCCTTAGGGATACTCAGTACCATGCAAATGTACTAACTTTCCAAAGAGGAGTAAGTTTTTATTCGTGGACCCTGCCCTGTAGCTCTTCAGGAGCAACAACGTGGCTTATATCTGCTTTAACATTCATTCCTCTTTACCCTGTGACTCTAGATACAATTACATTCTGTGCTACTTTGGAGGTCAGATATTAATAAATACTCTGACAAGTCATTCAGTTTTTGGTCTAGGTCAGAGTTAAATAGTTGGGAAACAATTTTATTTTTTTTCCATACTGTTTTTAAATGAAATTTTCTGGCTTTTGAATGTTGGATGGTAAGTTGCCAGAAGGCCTCAATCGAGACCTAGATTTGGCTTTTCCTTTGTACCACCTGAGTACCTGGTGATGTGGCCACAAACTGCGAAGTTTCCATTGGTGCTTTTAGCTTGCTGACTGCTTGGTAGACTGACAGAACCCCTGCTTGATCTGCTCTGGGGGACAGACCGTGACAGTCACAGCTGCAGGACTTGTGCTCTACAGTGTTTAGTGTCATGTTTAGAGCTGCATTTTTGAAAATTTCTTTTGAGAAAGTTTAATTAATATCCATAGGCAAGTCCCACATGCTTTTATTTCTGAGAGTAAGGCTTGCCTAATGGAAATTTTTAACCTATACTTTGAGTTTGGTCCCTAGAGCTTTCTGGTTCTTTTTGTTAAGGGTTTTAGACTGTTGTTCTACAGAAAGAATAGGCATTTTTTTCTCCCAAACTCTCATGCATCAAAAGCATTAAGTTGTCATATACATAACATTGCATTGAGTTATATACAAAATAAGCTGCCTTTTTAAGGGGTTGAAATGAAGTACAAGCAAAATTGATGTAACAGGGAAAAAATTTCTGAATGTATTGTATTTAGTGTGTTATAATAATGTCACTGGACCGTCTTGATAAATACAGACATACTGATTTTACTTTTACAGAAACTATATTTCAATGAATTTCTGTCTTTACTGTCAAAGTAGCACTAGGCTCTAATTAATTGGGATAACTGGTTAACATGATTCAATCAATTTAAGGAAATGTAAGTAATTGGGCCAGTTAACTCAGTTCACCTCTTCACCGTGAGGTAATATAAAATACCAAACATGGATGTTACTGATTTAGGTAAAAGCACCAATACATTTTCAATATACTGAAAATGTTACAGCTGCATGGGCAAAGGGAAATATGCTGGTCTTCTGCAAATACAGATTTGTAAGACTTAAATTCATAGCTTCTCTAGCTACAGTTTAATCAAAAGGCTCTGCTTTTTTTGTGTTTGCGTCAGAAATATAATATATTGTTAAATATATCTTTGTTTATGCCCTATAACAGAGGGAATAAAAATGAAAAAAAAAAGAAAAGAATATCTCTAAAATAAAATAAAACATTTTCTTTTCAATCCTTAAATGGGTTATCTAAAAACCTGATTTATTATTTTCTTTTTAAATAAGAAAATGATGAAATTATCAATATTAGGTACATTGGTAAGTTTTAAATGAAAAAGATGAAATATAGAAATGCTTAATTAAAAAGTTAGCATAGTATGAGGATTGTGGGAAGATCACAGAGTAGAAATCAGTTCCTCCACCAAAACAAGTATTAAACAAACAGCAACTATCTGTATCAACTATATTGATGATCTGATCAACAGTATGCCAACAAAGTAAATAACCTAGATCAAATGGGCAACATCCTAGAAACAGACAAATTAACTAGACTAATTTAAGAAGAAATAGGTCTCAACAAAGCAATAACTAGTCAGGAAATTGAATAAATCACCAAAAACCTCCCACCAAAGAAAAGCTCAGGTCCAGATGGCTTCACAGGGGAATTTTATCACACTTTCCTAGAAAAATTAACATTAATCCTGCTCAAACTCTTCCAAAAAACTGAAGAGGAAGGAACACCTCCTAACTCCTTCTATAAGGCCAACATTACCCTCATACCAAAGCTACAAGAAAAAATATTGCAGACAAATATCCATTATGAGCATAGATACAAAAATTCTCAACAAAATACAAGCATATGGAATTCAGCAGCACATCAAGAAACTTATATGAATGGAAATTATCCTAGGTATGCAAAGGTGGTTCAACATATGAAAGTCAAAATGTAAACATGACATTAACAGAACGAAGAGAAAACAAAACAAAACAACACCTGATCATCCTAATTGATACAGAAAGGGCATTTGACAAAACCCAGAACCTCTTCTTAATAAAAAATCACTTAGAAAACTAGGAACAGAAGGAAACCTCCTCAGTATGATAAAGGACACAGTTGAAAAACTCAGAGCTGTATGCTCAATAGTGAAAGACTAAAAGCTTTCCCTCTAAGATCTGGGACCAGAGAAGGATGCCCACTGTCACCACCGTTATTCAACATTGTACTAGAAGTTCTACCCAGAGCAAGTACACAAGAAAAAGAAATAAAAGGCATCCAAATTGAAAAAGAAGAAATAAAATATTCCCTATTTGCAGATGGCATGATACTATGTCCTCCCCCCCGCCCCCCAAATCCACAACAGTGCTACTAGAGTGAATAAATGATTCAGCATAGTGGCCGGGTTCAGGATCAACACCCAAAAATCAGAAGTGTTTCCATATACTAGTAATGAACAATCTGAAGAAGAAATCAAGAAAATAATTCCATTTACAATAGCAACTAAAAGAACAAAATAAGAATATATCTGACCAAGGATATAAAGGACTTTTCAAAGAAGGCCAAAATAAATGGGGGCCCATTTTCTGTTCATGGATTGGAAGACTAAATATTGGTAAGATGTCAATTCTACCCAAAGCAATGTACAGATTCAACACAATCCCAATAAAAATTCCACCAGCCTTTTTGTAGAAATAGAAAAGCCAATCATCAAATTTATATGGAAGGTTAAGCAGCCCCAAATAGCCAAAGCCATCTTGAAAAAGAAGAATTAAGTTGGAGGACTCACACTTTCCAATCTTAAAACTTATTACAAAGACACAGTAATCAAAACAGCATGGTACTAGCAAAAAGACAACCACATAGACAAATGGAATAGAATTGAGTGTTCAGAAATCAACCCTCACATTTATGACAAAATGATTTTTGATAAGAGTGACAAGTCCATGTAATTGGGAAAAAATAGTCTCTTCCACAAATTTGGTGCTTGGAAAACTGGATGTCCATATGCAAAAGAATGAATGTGGTCTCCTACTTCACGCTATACCCAAAAATCAGTCAAAATGAACAAATACCTGAATGTATGAACAAAAACTATAAAACTATTAGAAGTAAACATAGGAAATCATCTTCAGGATCTTGTGTTAGGCAATAGATTTTACACCAAAGCACAGGCAGCAAAAGAAAAAATAGATAATGGGGTCTTATCAGTATTAACACTTTGAGGCATCAAAGGATTTTATCATGAAACTGAAATGACAACCTACACAATGGGAGAAAATATTTTGAAACCACATATCCAAAAAAGGTTTAATATCCAGAATATATAAAGAAATCCTACAACTCAACAACAAAAAGAAAAGTAACTCAATTTAAAAATGGGCAAAACTATGAGATCTAAGCCCCCTCTCAATCAGAAACAGAGTGGTATAACCATCCCCAAATCCTCAGGATTGAGGAATGAACAAACATAAGGGGGAATGCAACTATGGATTAAAGTAGACTTATTATTACTCTAGCAATAGAAGAACTTGTAAAATTGATATAAAGGCAGTGGTCACCAGAGGTTCTGATAGGAGGAAGAGGGAAGAATAGGTGTAACATGGGGGCATTTTGGGGACATTGGAATTATCATGCATGACAGTGCAATGACAGATACAGGCCATTATAAATTTTGTCAAAACTTATAAAATTGTGTGGGGCAAAGTGTAAATTATAATGTAAACCATAGTCCATGGTTAGTAGCAATGCTTCAATATGTTTCATCAATTGTAACAAATGTCCCACACTAATAAAGATGTTGCTAATGGGGGAAAGTGTGGGAGAGGGAGGGGAGTATATGGGAATCCCCTATATTTTTTATGTAACATTTATGTAATCTAAAGCTTTTTTAAAAATACAAAAAATTTAAAAATGGGCAAAAGGCTTGAATAGACCTTTCATTTCACTGATGATGTATAAATGTCCAAAAAAATCATGAAAATATGGTCAACATCATTAGGCAAATGCCAATCAAAACCACAATGTGATACCATTTCATACCCCAGAATGGCTATTAAAAAAGCAGAAAATATCAAGTGTTGGAGAGGATGTGGAGAAATAGGAACTCTGATTATTACTCGTGGGAATGTAAAATGGTGCAGCCACTTTGGATAACAGTTTGGCAGTTCCTCAGAAAGTTAAATATAGAATTTCCATATGACCCAGCAATCCCACTTCTAGATAAATACACAAAAGAATTGAAAGCAGGGACTTGAACAGATATTTGCACACCAATGTTCACAGAAGCATGGTTCACAATTGCCAAAAGATGGAAGCAACCCAAGTGTCCATTAACCAATGAATTGATAAACAGAATGTGGTATAAGTACATTGGAATAATATTTAGCTGTAAAAAGGAATAATGCTCTGATACATGTGACAGCATGGATGAACCTTGAAGACCTCATGTTGAATGAAATGTCAAACACATAAGGACAAAAATTGTATGATCTTGCTGATATGAAATAATTAGAATAAGCAAAATCATAGAGTCAGAAACTAGAATATAGGTTACCTGGGCCAAAACTGTACAGAGTTTCTATTTGTGATGATTGTAAAATTTTGATAATGGATGGTGGTGATGGTAGCACAACATTGTGTACATAATTAACAGCACTGAAATATATATTTGAATGTGGTTAAAAGGGGAAATTTTATGTTACACAAGTTATGACACCAAGATACGGGGACTAGGTGTGTTTACTGCTATCAGGTATTGTTTCTCCTAGGCCCTATCAATGGACAGACCTAGGAATATATATGTATATGCTTACATATATATTCACATAAAACACACACATTTATGTATATTTCTGTATCTATGGTCTATCCATATCTATCTAATCATCTATCTAGCTAATGTCTGTCTTATTTTTCATATTTCTTTAAAATTCTCAGTTCACACTGATACATACAATTTCAATCCAGCCCCATAGGATTCATTTTACCTTTCATTTTTCCACAAACTCATATCTGTTCCTTCCTTCTTTGAGAGTGAGAAATCCGTTTCCATTGTCTTCAGTATGTTTAATTACTTGATCAGTCTTCCTGAATTTAACCAATCTCCTGTTATTTCTGTCACTCCCCCCGTTTGGATGTCCTCCTCACTGTATTTATTCTCTGAAACCTGGCAGTAGGGCTGCCTCCACTGCTGTGCCTCTCCCCAGCAAGGATATCCTCTTCATGCCAATCAACCCCTGGCATCTTATGCTGGTTTGCCATGGTCCTCTAGCCACTGCTCTCACCCTCTGAATATGCATATGGAATCCAAACCCATATGGAATCCAGCATTCTATACTGATCTATAATGATTAATGCCACAGATGCCCTCTTCATTCTGTTCAAGCTCCAGCACCCCGAAGGAGCTGTGTCTGGCCAAATCCAACCCCAAAATGGAGGCCTAATAGTTGATGGACTTAATTATTCAGTGGTTTAGTTTTGGGGGGTTTCTATCTTAGTTTTTCTATTCTCATTACCTTTGGTCAAATTGTGCTTGTTTCTAGCATGTTTTCTATATATTAATTGGAATTTATTGTTTTTTATTCGGTGGCCTAGAATATTAGCAGTTTTTTTAGAAATCCCCATATGATTTTGAAAATGGAACATATTTTCTATTATCAGAGTATGAAACTGACAAATATCTACTAGATTGTATATTCATTCTGATATTCAGATTTTCTACTTCCTTATATATGTTTGTACACTTTATTTTTTAAGATGGAAAAATTTATCAGTGTCATCATACCATTCTATTCCTTCATTTTCACCTTATATTCAAGAAGTTTGTATTCATATATTATGAAACAATATTATTTAGCACATAAAGATGCATGAGAGTTTAGCATATTGGTTAAGAGCACAGGAGCCAAACTTACTGTGTTAATTAAATTCAACAATTTATTTATCTTTAAAATGGAGATAAAAATTACTACAACCAGCAAGATGGTGGCAGAGTAAAGAGCTCCAAGAATCATCTTCTGCTTTGGGGCAGTTGGCGATCACCAAGAGGTATTTAGAGCACTTGTTTGGGGGGCTCCAGGACACCAGAAGTGCATCCTACAACATCCATGAAATAATGCAAGGAGGAGACTGCCCATCTGCAGAGAAGATTCCTAAGTAGAGCGCTCCCCGTCCTGGAGGCCGGTGCCCATCCTCCACTGGAGGCACAAGCTGCCTTGGGAGCTGTTCCGCAGCCAGAATTGGAAACTCCACTTCCCAAAAATGGGGGAGGAAGAGATAGTTGGGCACCAACTTCAGCTATTGATTAATCAATTTGGCAGGCTAAAGTACAATCCTAAGAACAGCTGAAGTTTGAACCTGTACAAGTCAGAAAGAGGGAGGTAGCCGCCACTTAACGCCACGCCTGACATGAGGGGAAGTGGGGCTGATTGAAAATCACAGTGCTGGTAGGGACCAGCTTTTTTCCACCTAGATCAGATTGCAGCTCTAGCCTAAGTTCCAGTCACATCTCAGGCAGGGAGGAAGCTGGGGGTAGCTGCGCCAGCCTCTCTGGGAAACTACATGCAGCCCTGCGGAGGCCGGTGATCATTCTACTTTGGCAAGCCACCCCAGGATCTATTCTGTGGCAGGAATTGGAAGATCCATTTCCCAAAAACATGGGAGGAAGAGACGGTTTGGCCACCAATTTCAGCTACTGATTAGTAAATTCGGCTGCTTAAAGTATAACCCTAAGAACAGTTAAAGTTTGACCCTGTCCAAGTCAGAAGAAGGCCAGTAGCTGACATTTTGACTCTACCCCCAGCATGAGGGGAAGCCGGGAAGTCACTGAAAATCACAGTGACTGTAGAGACCGGTTTCTTTCACCCAGATTGGCCTGCAGCCCTATGCTAGGCTTCAGCCCCACTTCTAGCAGGGAGGAAGCAGGCAGGCCCTGCACTAGCCTATCCAAGTAACTGCAGGTACATTTAGCTGGCACAGGCTGAATAATTGCATTTCTACTGGGGCAACTGTGGTCATCTTGGACCTGCACTGCATAGATTGCTGCTCACACCTGCAGCTCCATCCCTGCC
>PVKH010011019.1:0-17958 GCA_004027955.1 Chaetophractus vellerosus | reverse complement strand
AAAAAAAAAAAGTAGTTTAATGGCATATCTTCTATCTATACAATTCTGTATTATTTATCAGTACTTGTACGTATCAAATAATCAAAATCCCTTTCTATTAGCATTTTAAGCACAATAAATGAAAATTTAAATTACAATTTAACAAAACAATATTTTGTTAAATTAGTTGAACATCATTCTTTTTTTCAAATACCAGCTCCATGCTAACTAGTATTGGATGTCAAAAATAAGTTGAGGTGGAAGATACACAAAAATGAAATTAATAAAAATTGTCAATAACGTAATAATGTTTTCTTATTATCAAGTCCCCTATAGCTACCATTTGAGAATGAGATTACTACACTTTTATATAAATACATACTCACCCTTCCAGCTTCATCCATTGCAAGAATGCAAATTTTTTGACCCCCATTTTCTTTCAAATGTTCAGGATCAACCTTGTATTCCATATGGCCCCCAGACACAAGAACCTTTTTCAAGTTTAGTTGTCTAAGTTAAAAAAAATAATAAAATTTTAAAAACTAGATTAATATGTTCTCTAAAATATACATGCTCAATTTTAAAGAAATTACTATTCAAACAATAATCTATGGGTGAGACCATGCCATATAAAAGGCGAAGATTTGGTCTTTAGTATCTCCAGTCTCTCCTCTATGTACATTTTCTCCTACACAAAGGCCATGTCTTTCTATGGCAAGTTTTTCCCTCCCAAATGCCTCTACCCAAAAATAAAGCTCTGCTCATTAATATACACATTCACTCTAGATTTTAGTAACTGGTAAAGCTAAAAGCTCCTCATACATTTGCATTTAACAAAAAAAAAAATTTTAGGCTCAGAATGAAAAAGAAATGCTTAATTGCATTGGTCAAACTTAAAATAGATACAGCTACTGTGAAAGGCATGCTAATTTAATAATTCATGCACTACCCACATATTTCATTATATCTGCATATCTGAAAGAATAATATCCCAATGAACAAGTCTGATTTTTTTTTTTTATGTTTAAGAATTATTTTCAAAATTGCCAGGCTGGAACTTACTCTGCAACCAAAGAAGATACTTAAGGAAAATTTAGATACAACTTATACACATGTGACTTAATGTTATCAGGACAAGTTTTACAAAAGTTAATATAAAAAAACAACCTAACACCTCACAAATACCTCATGCTCAGGAAAAATACCTATTTAGTCAGTCTTTAAAAACATTTATGTTCACATTTTCATGTTTCTAAAACTGAAATGTATCCTACAGTTAATGTCGAAAGTAATTTTCCAATTATCTGTTACAAACAAGATAAATTATGACAAATTGATGGATGACATTTTCTGCTCATGAACTAATCATGGATGGCATTTGTTCGTGAAGTTATCATCTCATCTGCATTAGCACAGTTTGCTATATTTAAATTTAAGTTTCCAATTGCCTTAAAAGTTATATGGCTACTCTTCAGAATTCTTGCACCCTACTGTTTCTACTAGTGGAGCTATATTCTTCCAGGAATCAGTTATATTTGTGCAAAGACCCATTTCTAAACTTGTATTTATTATGATAATTATGCAGTTTAGTGAAATATTTTACCAATCAATATAATATTAGACTGAAAATAAAGTTTTCTATAAAAAATAAGTTGAATACTTTGGAATGACAATAAATATGATCAGCAAAAATTTGCGTCAAATCAGGTATGGATGAAGCAATTATAAAATGCTGAAAATGTATTTTAAAATCCAGAATTCTGTACTCAGGTCACGACTGTTTTTAAGCACTTGCTCCCTTAATCATTCAAAATGAAATCACAGGTGACACATTAGGAGTATGATTCATACACAAAAGGCAGGGAATTCCAATTGGTGGACCCATCTGCACTAAAATCTTAGCTTTATGATTTCCAGCATTAACTGACTTTTCAATTAACCAACAACTGCTAGTCTACTACATGCTACTCTAACATGTTTTCAAATAAAAAAAGGCTACATAACTCAAGACAGAAAATATACTAGATATAAAAAACAACTGGGTAGAGGGTTCAAAACATTTAATTTTTTAAATGAATATATAATATAAAAAGGGCTACACATAACCCAGTAATGACAGTCACAAACCAAGAACTATGATTAATCTATGGATGATTCGGAAATACTGTTTTACAACTTACAAAGAGCTTTTCTACATATTCACTGGATCTCTGCCAAAAGACCAAAGCCATCAAAGGCAAAAAAATTCCTTTTTCCTCCCATACAATTTTCTACATGTGGCATTTACAGATCGTAGCATAAAACTTATACTCAAATATTTGCTGGAAGAAAGTTGAACTAATGTTAAAGTTATGTTATTTCAAAGAAATATCCATACTTAGAAGCAATCTTCTTGCACTGATAGTCTGAAAGCAAGTAAATATCTCCCCTTGTGGTAACACAGACTGTGGCCCCATCACTTGCAGCAACCAAAGACAGAGTGATGTCTTTATGATGAAGAGCAGAGACTTGACGAGGAGCAGTTACACATTTTTCTCCATTAGGATCTAGTAAATAACCTAAAAAATCACACAAAGAAACAAATCATAGAACATCTGCTCTAAGGATTAAATTTTTTATTTTTTTAATTTACAGCCATTACAAATTTCTTACCTAGTTGTCCACCATTTAGTCCCATAGTGTACACAGCTTCTCTAGTCCACAACACTGTATGAAACCTGCCCGCTGCTACTCCAATGATTGTTCTCCCTTTCAGATATTTTGCCTGCATCTATTCAAAAGGACAAATAAGAATGTAGTTTATATGACTTGTGATCTAATACAGTTTTGCAGATTGAGTAGACCAGGGTAGCAAATATATGGCATACTTGTAGCCAGTGCCCCAAGTGCTAATGGCAATCATCACTCATAGATCACAGCATTCGTACTGATACCCAAATCCTTCTCAGATCACAAGACATTCTGATGCAACCGCTTTCAGTCAGCAGTTTTCACATGTGGAAAACTGACATGGTATAAAAACCCAATTATTAAACATTTGGCTATTTTTTCCCTAATGAGCAATGTGTGAAACAGGCATTCTCATTCTCATTAGAAAGCAAAGTAGTTTTAAATTTGACAAGTCTAGAGTCTCTCAGCTTTGGCACTACTGACATTTTAGGCCAGATGATTCTTTGTTGCTAGAGGCTAACACATTTTAGGATGTTTGGCAAAATTCTGGCCTCTACTCACTAGTTTTAAATAGTAACCCTCCAGTTGTGACAACTAAAAATGTCTCCAGATGATGCCAAATCGTGCCCAATTGAGAACCAATGAGCATGTCCATATCCAACCCAGTGCACCAAGGTAGCCACTCAATGAGAGTAAAAATGGGAGTAAAACCTATTTGCCATTCCTGAAGAAGTCTACAAAACGGATAAATGCCCAGAAATTCCAGTTGATTAGAGAAAATGAATATACTAAAAAGTACCACAGGTTGGAGATGACCTCAAATTATCTGAGTATAATTTCTATTGATTCATTGATCTAAAATGGAAAACTATTGAATTTAAACACTTATGAATAAAAATTATACATCTAATAAATTTAAATCCTGAGAATTCAAGCAATAAAGAAATTTAACATCTTAAATGTTAAATTTTATGAGCTGAAAACATATTTGCTATAGGCAACGATTCCAGTAACATTAATTTAGAGAACAGGTCCCAGTTCTGTATACCAGGGTCCCTGAAATTGGGGAAAGGACGCCATCTTGTGGTAATTTTGTAAACAGGCAAGCATCAACTTGCCAGGTGCGACTGGTGCAGCGACGGGCCATGATTTACCATGAAGCCAATAAAGCTCAGGCTTATGGGTGTCTCACTTGCATGGGCTATTTTGTATTCTCAATTTTATATTATTTTTTTTAAAAGGCGGCCCAAAATTATTTAAGTTTCAAAGCCAAAAAGCTGGATCCGTCACTGCTTATGAATACTGAAAGTGAAATCTAGGGCAGTCTGGTGCCTAATTTCCAAAGTGCTTTCTCTCCTATTCCAACAAATGTTAATTTGCACTATGGTTAATTTCCTCTTCTATGACAGGGAAAATATGTAACATTCAAAAAGAATAAGCAGAATAAATCACTTTTTCAATACCTCAGGTCTTTTTGTCCACCCAGGTTTTATAGCAAATAAACATCTTACTATTTAAAACAGAGAAGTTTACCTGTCTGGGTACATTACAACTGGATGGTGGAGGAATAATTCCTAACTGATGAAAAATATTTAGACCAAATGTATAAACACATCCATCTTCAGTTAAAACAACAGTATGATCCTTAGAAGCTGCCACTTGGGAACAATTATGACCACTCAGTCCTTCCACAAGCCTGGGGACCTACAAAATAAAATGAACTTTAGTATAATATATTAACCATTTTTATAGACATGTAAATAGAATCTGATGAGTCTACATCCAAAATGACACGGCTGATACAGAGCTGTACCTATCATAAGTAAACTGCACATTTCAGCAAGGGGAAGAAAAGTTTAAAAGGAGATGAATACTGGCTTATGACCAAAATACATAAGCCCAACAAGACATTTCAATAAAATAATCCAATTCAACAAGTGGTTTTGGAGCACTTACAATACACTAAGCACAAACTTATTATAAAGGGAGTTCTTCAAAGTATTCATATGTGTATTTAAAAAAACATACATACACACAAAACAGGAATCAATGCATCCTTTCACTGAGTAACCAAATATAAGATATCATATTCCTTTGAAATCACCTGTTCTGGGTTCAGATCTTAGTTCCGCTACTTACTAGCTATTTGATTTCCATCATATTTCTTAACCCCTCTGTACCTAATTTTACTCATCTGTGAAACAAAATAAGAATAATTTTGTGGACAATAAATGAGTTGGTAAGTATAAAGCACTTACAAAAGTCCCTGGCACAGAGTAAGCAATCAATAGATGATTTATTGATTGTTACTACCATCATTGTGTATAAAATGAAGAAAATAATGCCTATACCTCACAGGATTATTGTGAGGTTTAAGTCAAGGTAATGCATGAATGCATTAACAATGCCTACAACACAATAAACCCTCAAAAAATGGAAGGTTTCATATCTCTTCCTCCTCTTTAAAGAACCCTTTAACATTCTTTAGATGATATATAGCAATCATTTCCAAAAAAAATTACCTTTAAAAGTAATCTAGTGAGCCAACTTTCTAGTATATATGACTACTATGTTGACTGCAATTAGCCCTAAGTTTCAGTAGCATAAGAATCAATTTTGTGATTTTTTATAATGAAAATGGTGGCTCAATTCTCATTTTTTCAGACAGTTCCTTTAATGAGATGTTAAAAACAAAGACTTGTACTACCTTCTTTTATTTCAACATGGGAAATATTTTTTAATTTAGACTCTCCTGACTCAATATTTGCTGTAAGTATAATTTTTCTTTGATGCTTTAGAGTTTTGCATTTCATTGAAATCCTTAATTTGAACATGATCTATACCATGAAAGTAAACGATTTTATAAAGAAAAAACCTGATAACCAATTCATGTCATTTTCTCCTTGCAGTTGATAGAAAATTTCAACTGAAGCTTCCAGTCTATCCCAGGTTTTACTGAAGTTACCTAAATTGTATAATGACATTTCAATTACCAAGCATGTCTGTTCATCTCCATGGCCTAAACGTCCTCCAGGACCATGACCACAGGTATAAACCTGCCCTTTCTGAGAGAGAAACACTGAGTGAAATTTACAAAGCACCACCTAAGGAAAAACAAGAAAATACTATTAAACTTCTTTGAAAACAACATATTTTATAAAACAGGAATACTGCTAATTGTTTATGCTAGATGATGGGTACATGGGAGTTCATTTTACCATTCTACTTTGTATGTTTAAAGTTTTCCACAATAAAAAATAAAAAACATACATGATTTTTAAATTATGTCTAATAACATTGACACATGGAAAAAGAACAAAGATGGAATTAAGCACATGTTGCCCACAAAGGAAACTAAACAAAGGAAAATGTAAACTAAGTCTTCAACTGTATGTGATAATGGTTACATAAAAAGTAGTAGCCAGAGTTTTGACCAGCCAGCCATCCACCTTGAGCTAGGCCACGGGGCCAAAGGAGAAGTAGCCAGCATCCCCGAGGCGAAGCAGCTACCTTGGCCAAGTACCTGACCCAGATCACTGTGATGGTGAGGGGGACAGGGGTGAAGAAAGAAGGCAGGGCCTTTGCCCAAGGCCTGCAGTAGGCGTTTGCAGCCAGCCAGGCAACAGCTGTTGTCCAGGGACACACCATATAGGAGTCCACAGACATATCCAACTTCTCCGGCCTCAGTCTTCAGGAGGTACAGGAGATTCTCAACATCTCCAAGCCAAGCTTCGAGGCGATCCAGAAGAACTACAAACACTAATTTAAGGTAAATGATAAATCTGGGGGTGACTCCTTCTACCTGCAGTCAAGGGTGATCCGAGCGAAGAAACACTTCCATTAGGAACTCAGAATCCAGGCCCAGGAGAACAGACACCCAAAACGTGACTCCACTTCTCATCCCCACCCCACTGCCTCTAATTTATAATTTGGGAATAAATGTCTTCTGCAAAAGAAAAAAATAATAGCCAGCTGTCTGACAATTTCAGTAGATCCTCAACAGCAAGATGTGAGCAGAATACAATATGAAGCACAAAGATTATCAAATAGTAATGTGTTATTAAAGAAAATAGTGAAAATGTCTTAAAACTATTTTTTTAAACAATAATGTGACCTTTAAACTAGAAGAGAGGGGAGAGATGGGCAGTAGTGTGTGTGTGTGTATATATATACACATATATAGATCGCTGTTTTTGTCTAATATATTCTTTTTATTTTTAAAGATTTATTTATTTCTCCCCACCCCCAGCCCATTGTTTGCACCCGCTGTCTGCTCTCTGTGCTTGTCTTTTTAAGAGGCACCCGGAGCCGAATCCATGAACCCATGTAGGAGGGAGGTGTTTGTTGTGTCTCTCATTGTGTTTTCTTGTTGTGTCTTTTCGTTGCATCACCTCATTGTGAAATCTTGTTGTGTAAACTCGCCGCGCCAGCCCATTGCGTCAGCTTGCTGTCTTGCTTATCTTCTTTAGGAGGCAGCAGCAACCAAAAGCCAGACCTCCCGTGTGGTAGGCAGGTACCCAATTGCTTGAGCCACATCCACTTCCACCAAATATATTCTTAATAGTATTACATGGCTTTAAATAACTTAATATTTATGTTCATGTTTTTCTCTCTTCCCTATTTCCTTTTTCCTCATCTGTCTCCTTTCTAACACTGTCCCCATGTCACCTTCACAACTAAGCTTATATAAAACAGTCCTAAAACGGCTGAACTACATCAGAAAAAGAGGGTAACAGGAAATCAACAATAGCTTTAAATATGCATGTACTTACATACTTAACTCTCAGGCCACACTTTGCTATTTTCAATGCATCTAATATTCAGTATACTCACTTTAATTTAATACGACTTAGAAAATCTTTTTTTCTTACAGGATATAAAAAGATGAGTATGAAATAAATCTAGAATCATTTTCAGAGTGTCAAGGAGCTTTGCCTCCAATGTATGAGGTCCCAGGTTCAATCCCCAATATCTCCTTTATTTAAAAAAAAAAAAAAAAAAAGCACCTCTGAATTTTTAAATTAAACAACTGATTGATCATAGCTTTTCATCTTAATTCGCTGGAATAAATAATGCAAATATTAATCATCTATATCCAGGGTAGTTAATTCATTTGGTATTATCCTACAGAATCAGTCCTTTTTCAGTGACTAATGGGGAATTATATATAATTCATGCCCAGTAAATATTCCCATACTTACTTTCTCTTCCCTTACCAAACCGTACACTGCTTTCCTCCTTCTCAAATTTTCTACAGTGCCCACTTTAACCCTCATTCTGTGGTAAATAAAGTTCCTTACATCCTTAATCATTTCACAAAATACCCTCAACTTCCTTGCCTTAACTGAAATGTGTGGCTTTCCCTGAGTGCAGTTTTACCCATAACCCTGTCAAGTGGAAGCTACTCGATTTTTCTTTGCCATGTATATTTTATGATCCAAAGGTACAATCAGCCTTGTGGTTTCCTAATGCTACTGTTATTCCTTCACTATTGTGTAAAAATCCCTGCTCCTTAAAAACTCATTATACCACATACTAACACAGGAAAGGACTGGAGCAGAGGAGTCAAGTTAGGACACTGTCATCATTGTCCTAGAAAGAGATAATAACTTGAAAAAGCAGGACACATGGGTTCATGAGATAAGAGCTGAACTCAAACATGTTGTAGTATAATAATGAGGATTTAGAAACTGAGAATTATAGCTTTAAAAAATAAGTAGAGGGAACCAGCTGTAGCTCAATTGGTAGGGCTCCGGTTTACCACATGGGAGGCCCGAGGAGAAGGCAAGCCTCCTGGTGAAGACAAGCCGCCGCATGGCAAGCCTCCTGGTGAAGGCAAGCCACTGCGCAGCGAGCTGCCTCAGCAGGATGACGCGGCAGGGCGAGATAAGCAGACAAAGAAAAACGCAAAAAAGCAAATGAACACAGCAAGCACAAGCAGCAAGGTGGGGATATATAAATAAATAAAAACAAATCTTTAAAAAAATAAATAAGTAGAGAAAGTTTAGAAGTGGCAAAAATAATACTTCAGACATGTTAAGTTTAAATACCTTGAAAGAACATACAGATTACAAAAGAAATGAAGTTCAAGACAAAGGCTGAGCCCAGAGATATAAATTATACATATACACATATATTCATACAGATAGTTAAAGAGAAAGAGAATGTGTCAACAATAGCTGAATCCATGAAAGTAGAGATATCATCCAGCATAAGGATATAGGACCAAAGGCCAAACCTTTACAACTGTGTTTACAAATAATTATATTTAAGAACTCAGGTTCAGTTATATAAAACTAATAACTCAGAGCTTCAATGACAAATCCACTTGCAAAAGAACTTGAATAATCTAAATTTTTGTTAAATAGAAACAAAAGCTGGAAAATTAACAGAAGCTCTACATTCTTAAATTACTATCTATATGGTGCCTTCCAATTTTTAACACTACTTGCACTAACATCTCATACTTGTATTTTGCAGTCTAAATATGATTATGGCTAACAAAATCTAAAAAAGAATTAGTAAACTTGTTGATTTTTTTTCAACAAAATCTGCTATTGTAACTTCAACAAAGGTAACATAATCCAAATGAAAAGCTGAGCTATCAAATACAAAAGTTATTTTTAAGCTCTAAAAGTACTCAGGTTGTATTTCAAAATACCTGCTTAATATAAACCCCATTTCTGGAGAACAGATCCACCAACTCTGGATGATGTTTGCTATTCTGGCTTCCATGACCCAGGGTGAAATTTGTATTATCTCCCCAAGTGTAGACATCTGTGGGATCTAAAGTGAAAATTAATATTTATACTTCTTTTATATTTTAAAACAATTATAAGTTTGGTTCAACTATAGATATACTCCACTATCAGTTTAGCTAAAGTGTGACTCTTCATAAGAACTAATTCCACTACCACATTTAGAAAAATGCTGCCAAGACTCTCTTAAACTATGAAATATTAATATATAACATAATTCTAAAAATCCAAATCATAGTACAGGGCCTGTCTCAACATAATCCATTAACATTTGTTCCATGATTCATTAGCAATTAAAGTTTAACCCCAAAGAACTAAAATAGCAACTACCATATCTACATAGTTTAAAATATACATATATGGTTATTTTAAATATAAGATGTTATTAATCTACATATATAAAGATTCTAAATGAAGTCAATGTAACATTACTTACTGTTTCTTCAGAAACATTAGCTTTTAATAGTTTGTTCTTGATATATGCAAAATATACTAGTGACTAGGAAAATAACCTGTTAAACTGGGATAAAACCTAATCACAGCTAAGTTTATGACATAAATGTTCATTTTCATTTTGGAAGGCTGAAAAAGTTCAAGAATGGAATTATAACTGTTACCTGCATTGTAACATCCAAAGCAGAAATAAAAATGAAGATTGTGTCCTTACTTAGCTAGCTCACTAACTAAATGCAAATGCCTCATTTTAACCTCTTTTCCTTTCCCCCCAATTCCCAATTCCAAAGTTCAAAGAACAAACTGGAAGGATAAATGAAACTAGAATGTGTGGATAGAATAATCACTTCCACCCATTCCTTTTTCCCTTTACCTCAAATGCTAATGTTACTTTGTGGCTGCATATTAATTACTTTATGCAGTTAAAGTTCAAACTGCCATCCCACTAGGTTGTATTCTTACTCTTACAGACATAAATATGAACTGAAAATGAGAATTACAAAACAAAGCAAGGTATTCTGAACAACTAATCAAAAATACCAACATACACCAAAGAAAGTCTTTGCAGATAAACATGCAGGGGCAGGGAAAGGGAAAAGCAGTTGTAATACAGGGGCTTTTTCGGGACTTGGGAATTATCCTGAATGACAATGCAATGACAGATATAGGCCATTTTATATCATAACATGCAGAACTGTATGGGAGAGAGTGTGGTCTACAATGTGAACTATGGCCCATGCTTAGTGGCAAAGCCCCAAAATGTGTATATCTGTTGCAGGTGATGTGCCACACTAATGAAGAATGTATATGTGGGAGGTTGTGGGGAGTTTGGGAGGTGGGGCATATGGGTATCCCTATAATTTTTGTGTAACATTTATGTAATCTATGTATCTTTAAAAAAAAAGTGTATGTTCCAAAATGTAAAATAAATGAATAAACAAATAATTTAAAAAACATGCACAAGTAAATATTCTATTATTTTAATAGGAATAAAATTTCATTAAAATTTTGTAAGCTGCCCCTTAATGGAATATATTTATAGAATTTTCTTACCAGTATTCTTGAATACTACATGAGCTGGTCTATCCTTCATTACAAGATCCAAAGCTGACAAGCCTTCTTTATCTTGAATATATAGACTAACACCATGCTAAAAAATAAATAAGTAAATGCATATCTATATAAAAGCAATTTACCTAAAATCAATAATTTCTTATTCTTATATATAAAAAGTCAAATTATCATGCATATAAATGAAAGAAACAAGAAAAGTAAACATTTAATAACAATCATCTCTCATATTCACACATTTTCTCTCACACACATGAACAACAGAGAAATCAAATGTCTAATTCTTGGGGAATTGAGGAGGGATGAGAAGATATGAATAAATAAAGTAACATTTAAAAATCAAAATGAACTAGATGTGAACGTTTTTCATGGTAAGGCAAGCCCTGCTTAGTAAAACAAACTGTGTGGGGGTGTGTTTGGGCTTTTTGTATTTTCAAGAGCCATATCCCATGTCTTTATAGGTAAAGCCTGTAAAGATTTCAAGGCAATGGCAGGACAAAAGATATTAGGATTAACTCTTTATAAATATAATGTGAACATCTTTGCCCCATCTCTTTTACCTTGAATTATATCCATTAAAACAATTGTTTTATTTCTTTTTGTGTAATATATATTTTTTATCTTTCCACTTTAAATCTTTTTTATAGCCATTGTTTAATTGTGACCTTTTAAATCACAACAATCTGAGAACAAATCTATGTGTATAACTGTGTTTAAGAAGAATTTACTGTAGACTTGTATCTCCACAATTATTCAAATTCAAACATGAAATGAAACATTTTATGTTCCACTTATTTAAGGCATTCTATCCCTATAACCACACTTTTCTGTCTTTTTAAATATAATGGTGGGGGGCAGGGGAGGAGGAACAACAGCAGAGAACAATGTTCATATTGTTGTTACTTCATTACAATTTTTTAAATATAAAATGTTCTCCTTTACAAGAATAACTTTTTTCCCCCCAAGAATAACTATTAATGTTTGCTGGCAGTTTTGTAAGACTTTCAACAATTATTTAGACTTTTCTCTATTTTAACTGGTATGTGTCATCACTGTCTGTCCACATACACAGTTTACCTGGGTAGTCAATGGCCAAGATGAACCATGAAGTTTTTTAAACTCTTAACTCTGACATGTTGGAATATTCTGGCCTGAATTACTTAAGAAAGAAGAATCTTCTCTCATATTGTAATAATGTATTCCTAATAAACTAAAACAAAGTTTAACTGCACTGTGTTCCAAATGGTTACAATATCTGGTATCACAAGGGCTGCCACTTCAATTAACAAAAAACACACAAAGTTAGTAACCATCTAAGATCTTATTAAATTTTAAATTATACCTTGCCCACTACTTTCAAAAAAATTAAGTATAATAAATCCTAAGCAGTCCCAACTGCTTAAAGGACTAGGAATATTTTTTGCTTTCAGAGCTCCTGAGTTATGGTAGGGGGCTATGACATTTTCTAATATGCTCATCTTAAACTCTAAAACAGCACCAAAGTATATACCATAAGCTTGGGCATCCCATGCTAATGCTCTGCAGCAAGAACCAGATGGACTTTGCTATTCCATTACAAACCACTGGTAACACCATTGGAGATGTCTATCAGAAAATAGAGAAAACTATTTTTGTTTGTTTTGTTTTGTTTTGTTTGTCTTCCCACCAAAGCAGAGTCTAAGATAAAGAACTGCATGCAGATAATTTTCTTGGGAAGACTAAACTTAAGAAAAGCTTTATCTTTATAGGTGCACCTTGGGGGGTAAAAATTGAGGGAGTTTCTGCTATTATCCTCATTTTATAGATGATACCGAGGTTCCAGATTCAGGAACTCATCCAAGATGACTCAATAAGTAAGAGACCTCAGCAGTTTAGCTGCAATAAAGGTTTTTTGTTTGTTTTTTTATTATTTATATATGTTATTTTAGTTAGTAAATGTTACTACATAAAGACCACTATAGAAATAAGTTTGTAAAAGTAGAAAGCAGATAAAGCTCCCTAATTTGATTACAAGTTACTTGAGGACAGAAACTGTTCTTTGAGTCCTCCACAAACCGTAACAAAATACCTGTACAAAAGAAGATTGTTAAATTTAAAACAATCACTTCTTCATTATTTGGCTATTCAGTAAAACAGACCTAGATTTAATCCACTGGATAGGAAATTTCAAAGAAATTAAGCTGATTCTAATTATTTTTTTTTTTTAGAAAAAACACTTTATCCTAGCCAAACAAGAAATAAACACACCACTCAAAAACAGTCCTTTAGTGATGCTCAATAACTAGTACCCTTTTAAAGCAGTTAATAATATAGTTTTTTTTTTTAAAGTACACCATATTTTGTTCAAATAGTAAAAGATACATAGTACTGATTAAATGATAAAAATGTCAGGGATTTGCTTCAAAATAATATGAAATGAGAACAGTCAGTGGGGGTACATATAATGCAAAATTGGCCAACAGTTTAATATTGTCAACTTTGATATGTTTAAAATTTACATCATAAAAAAGGTTAAATAAAAAGGATATTGTTTGAATTAAATTTAAAGGGGATTTTAATTCAAGGGTGAGTTACAGTACTAAAAGATATCAAACAAGTGATAAAAACGAATTCAAATCTTTTTTGGAAAATTAAGTGGGATGCATAAAATAGATAAATGTCTGAGTGACCAAATACAATTTTAAATAAGCAAATGACACTTACCTTCAATAGAGACCAAACACAATCAATATGTCCATAAAAAATGCTTCTGTGCAAAGCTGTCCATCCTGACTCCTTGTCTTTCACCAAGGGATCCACGCCTTTCTCAATAAGCCAGTCTAAAGCTCCTTTCTTTCCACAGGAGGAAACAAGGTGGAGGGCATTCCTGCCAAAGGCATCCTTGATAGTTGCAGCATTGTAACAATAACTGGAGATAAAGGCCTTAATCTGGCTTTCACTCCCCTTTGTTATTACAGAAAGGACATCCAAAGCATGCTTCAGGGATCGACACTTTAACGTGCAGTCAGGGATGAAAGAATTCATCCTAATTTTTTTAATACTGCTGATATCTTCAGAACAAGTCAGTTAAGACTAATTTAAAAAAGCAAAACCCAGGACAAAACGGTGTATTCAGGATGAATTATAGAGAATAAATGGCCATTTCTGGATTAAAATTTAAATCCTATGGCAACAGTATAAAACTATGTATCTTTGTACAATTTATTTTGGCACTTAGATCAAAAAATTATAAATAAGTCTATAAAGTTTATACCAAATGCAAGTTATTTAAAAAAAAAAAAAACTTTCTACAGTTTATAAATATTCCTGGAATCAAGCACCAAGGGGGAGTGAGGAGGGGATCTCCCCCTCCACACTTTCTGATCCTTTTAAATATCCATAATTGCAAAGATGCCCTATAAGAGAAGAGGAAAGGGAGAGAAAGGAAAGTAAAAAAAACAGAAAAACCATCTCTAAGTCTCCTCAAGTCCTTTACAATACAATTATATCCATATTTAAATGCCATTAATTTCTATTTAAAAAGAAAAAAAATGAGTCTATCAACAGTCATCCTCATCTCCTTTTTTCTAGTCTCATGTTTAAGGTTAATCTCTGTGTCTATACTCCAGAGTCTACCTCTTTTCTTCCAGGACGTTCATGCCTGCTCTCCTATATTTTCATACTCTACTAGATACTGAACCACAGCAATTTATTTCTAGCCCCACCTTGGTTTCTATGAATATCAGGGTCTTGACTGAGGCAGTCAGCCCTGTGCTCCATAACCTAATGTTAAAATAGTTTTAGTCACTTAGTTGATAAACAAAAGTGCCCAGCTTGTTTTGAAGCAAAATGAAGTCTGAACTTGTGACCAAGGGTTAAGAATTAACAAATGATTATGATTACTGAATCATTATATAGATGCTTTTATTTTCCCAGTATATCATAGAATAGCTAAAAGTTAATACCTGGGATGACTGAAACTGGCTAGACTGACCTTACCTTTGCTTATAGTTATTTCAAAACTAGACTCAACCTTATGTATACTTACCATTGTAATGGTAACTACTTTTTTACCTATCAGAATTGCAAAGACCAAAAAGGTTGATGTTACTATGTGTTCATGAGGTTATAGAGAATAGGAACTCTCATCCATTGCTGGCAAGAGTAGCAACTGATATAACCTCTATGGACAGTAACTTAGTAAAATTTATCAAAATAAAATGCACATGCCTTCTAATCTAACTAATTTTACTCCTAGGAATTTATTCTATAGCTACCCATGTGTGCAAATAAACTTCTAATAACTAAATAAATACTAATGTACTGATTAGAGAGATCATAGGAAAATATAGAAAACTCTTCCATCTTCTATCATACATGAGCCTCTAGCTTCATTTTTTTTTCAATACACTATCTGCTTTGCCCCATTCAAATCTGGAGAAATGAAATATTTGTCAACTATTTGATAAACCTTGATAAACCTCTATTCTTCAGTTTCTTTACTTTCTGTTAAAAAAACCACCAATATGTAATTTTATATTTAGAGCAAACTGCCTTACACTAAGCACTTCTCTGTTGTTATTTTATTTATCATCTCAAATTTATATATCTTCTCCTTTCAGTATTTCTGGATTTTAAATTAGTAGTCAATCCATTCATTATGTCCAGACTTTAAAGATTTTATAGTAGAAACTCTATGTAAATTTTCTTGCCAAGGTATCAAACTATTTAAATTTCCAAAATACTTTTTCATTTTTATTTATTTTTAAAGTTTTACTTTGAATGTAGCATAAAAAGTAACTCTACTTCCCAGGAAACTATTTAGAGGGACATACATGAGTTTACTATAGAGGGAGGAAAACTTCTGTTCATCATAGATATGAAACATTCCAAATCTGTACTTTCCACTACCACTTCAAACCACACTAAGATTCAAAAGCCCAAATTAACTAGTTTTCTGCTCTTAATTATTCTGATTCCTTCATCTGGAAAATAACAGCATAGAACTAGATGATTCCCAATCCTTTTTTTTTTTTTTTTTTTAACTCCAGGTCTGTTTCTACTAGTCTACACTATGCAATGTGATACAGTCCTTATAAAAATCATCCTGCCTTTAAAGTGTTCATTTCAACCAGAAAACAAAAACAAAAACGTGTTCATTAGGTAGTTCATAGAGAAAAAAGCACCAAATTCTCAAGTACTTTAAAATATTAAAACGGGAAAACATGATATATGACAAAATAGTCACATGTAGTTAATTTCATTCTTCTGAGGCTCTGAAATCCTGCCACCTTTATATTTTAGTGTATGCATAATAACAGAAAGGGACTACTTATTAGTGAATCATTCAAACCCTACATGAAAAAAATTAAGATACAACAGACAAGAATTCCTAATTTATTATACATAATATAAACATTTAAAGAAAAAAGAGAATACTGAAAATCAAAGTCATACCATACTATCATATATAGAAAATAAATACACATATACAATACTATGAACATAAATATGGAAGTGACTAAGAGCTAGAGTTTGAGTCAGCCATATTTGGATTCAAATATAGAAATGTCGGCTGTTTCCTATTATGTAACTCTAAAAATTACATAATCTCTCCAAAACCTCATTTCTTCGCCTGAAAATGGAATGCCACCTACCTCACAGGGTTACTGTAATGTTAAGATAGATAATAAATATAAACTGCTTAGCATGGTGCCTGGTACTGAATATGCATTCAACAAAGAGTAGTTTTTAATTATTTCTTTAGTAATAAAGTATCAAATTTTAATTCCAAAGTTGATGTTTGAGCTCCAATGTCACTGGGACCTGGTTTCCATGCAAATTTCTCCAATGAAACCATACTCACTAAGATTAAAAGTAATCTCCAAAAATTAAAAAAAAAAAAAAAAGAATTAAAAAAAAATAAAAGTAACCTCCAAATTGCCAAATACTTATGGACATGCTCAGTTCTTATCTTACCTGACTTCCCTCCCTTTGACTCATAACACTACACTCTCCTAACAGGGATAGGGAGCCACTGAAGTATGGTTTCTCTCTACAATCTCTTCCTTCTAGGGTACTATCCCTTCCCAGACCTTCAAATGTAGGGCTTCTCTCAACGTTCTGTCCTTGCTTCTCTCTACTTTTTGGTCCTCTCTACTTCATATTCTCCCTGGATAATTTTGATCCCTTTCATGCTTTTAACTTTAACCTACAGGCTTATAACCTCCAAATTTATCTTCCACCCACACATCTCTAAATTCCAAACCCATATTTCTAATGCCTACTATAAATCTTTTTCACGCACTCAGCAAACACTTATTGAAGGGGAAGAAAGCAAAGGAAATAAATATTAAGTACCTAATTAATCTTTCCTGGATATTTATTTTACATCACAGAGAGATTAATTAAGCCACCCAAAACACACCACCAGTAAAAGAGTTAGAATTCAATCACAGAAATGTATAACTGTAAAGTCCAAGCTATTTCTGCTATATTACATTGCCTCTTAGGGGCATCGACAATAGGTACAAGGCACTGGGATCACAAAAATAAAGAAGACCCAAATTTTTAGATAAAATGATAAAAGACAGGTTCATGGATAAATTTAAATAAATGTATAGCTAGTTTAACAACTGTATTGATTCAACAAAATTTATTGATAATCTATTACACAGTCCCTACTATCAAATTGTCACAGTTTGGTAGAGGGGACTGATTTTATTTAAACATTAATGACTATCCATCATGATTATAAACCTATGGTCAAGGGGGCAGATGTGGCTCAAATGGCTGGGCATCCGTCTGCCATATGGAGAGAACTGGGTTTGATCACTGGGACCTCCCGGTAAAAAAATAATAAAAAATAAACCTACAGTCAAGATAAAACAAGTAACTTACAGGAATGGGGAGTGGACAAGAGAGGTATAAGGAAGATTTCCTAAAGATGTATAAATGAGGATTTTAAAAATTAGTATGTATTTTCCTGATAAATTAAGGGCAGGAGGACATTCCATCAGAGGAAACAGTAAATATAAAAATCACTGGA
>PVKH010011018.1:0-17950 GCA_004027955.1 Chaetophractus vellerosus | reverse complement strand
CTGAACTTTGTTTTATGAACCAAATATTTTTTTTTTTACAAATTATATTGGTGAATATTTTCTTTTGATTGATTCAGCTCTATTAAAAATAAAATTTAGATAAGTGAGGGTATAGAAAGAAACCCAAAGCAGGCTAAATATATCAGAATTTTGCAGTAAAACTTTTTCATTATCCTGTCAATCACCACATGCTGATAATCTTCTTTCCAGGCTTTTCACCAAGTTAATTAAGAATTCCAAATGTTCATAAGATTGAAAAATGCCAAAGGACTGAAAAACAAAGTTACATTCTTTAATGTTACAAAACTGAAGGTTATTAAAACAGTCTAATTTCCAATTAAAACGGCTAAAATTGGCTTTAAGTTACTCAGGTAAATGGAAAGTTTTATTGCTGTAACAGTGTTGGGTAGTGACATTTTATTCATTATTTTATTCATTTCTGGTTAGAAAAAAATTACTCTTATATTAGTAATGGCACGATTGTACTACCATCCTTACAAGCTTCTTATATATTGGTCTTCAGTACACCCATACTCAGGAAGAGAATGTAAGGCCCCTAAACTCTAAGAAGAGTTCCATGTTTGTTCCTACCTTGTTCTAAGTATTTTGTTTATTTTTAAATTCTCCTCTTTATATATTGTTTTCACGAAAGCAGACAATCTAATAAACCGCATCGCTTAAATTTACAATCATTATTGTCCTCTTTGGTGGTGCGTGTGTTATGATGCATTTTGGTGAATATATTCATGTGAACCATTTTTGAATGTGTGTATGAGTTCATGCTAGGCTGCCATTTGAGATGCATTACATTGAGATCATTCCTTACATATTTTTGAGTCTATATATCTAGTTATATGTATGAACTCACATGTGTTCACATATATGTATTGTGTGTACACAGACACACATACACACACATGCTATGGGTTGTGAACTGTTTTCTGACCTGTGTATATATGGATGCACACGGATGAGAAGGTCCTTGCCCTCAGTACATTTTAGCCCTTGTCTAATTCTATGACAAATTGAATCTAAATTATTTTTTAAATAAGAATGACTATCACTTAATTCAATTTTGCACTAGTCACATAAATTAAGTCTTTCACACTAGTGTAATCCAACAGATCAAATTAAAAATAGAATTTTGGAAAATAACAAGATCTAGAATATGCTTAAAAAGTTAGATATATAATAACTACTTCTCGGGAGATTTTACAGTATGTTCACCTACTGACCCTGCTTTCACACATGTCTACACTTAACACTTTTGAAACAGACTCAACAAGTAAACCTACATTCCATACATGATGTAGAAGAGCTTCATGCCATGAACAAAAAGAATACAACACACACACACACACACACACACAGAAATAGCCCTTATAGTCAACTATTTGCCCAATAGCAAAATATTGGCATAATTCATGAGAGAGTATTTTTCAACTAAATTATTGTACATATTGACCACTTTTTTTTCATTTAATTTTATATGAGCAGACCACAAAATAATAATTTCTTCAGCAAATACTGCTCATTTAACTAAAACACTACTCATAAGAGCTACCCACCTACCACTAAGGCCACTGCATTGCCTGCTTCCAAGGACACTATTTTCATTGTCGTCTATGTAAATGACTCCCTTCGAGTTGTTCAATTCACAAACTATGGCTGAACATAGGTTCAGATGATGACCCTACTTCCTCTCTTGCCTATTAAAATCACTAGTAGTGTTCTGCCAACAAAATCTGCTTTATTTAGTTACTTGATTCACAAAGCTTCTGTAACAAATCATATACTGGTAAAAATATCTGGAGTCAATTTTCAGAAAGAATTATTCAAAAACACCCAAAAGACTGTTTTAAAACTGTTAGAAAACTAATCTATAAAGTGGTTTAAAGACCCCATATGGCCCTTGTAAGCTAATATTTATGAATATGGGGATATTACGTTTCCAATTATAGATACACAAGCATAAATTTTCACTGGGTCATTTGGTAAGTTAAACATGTTTTACACATTAAGTTTAAACTGTAAAGGAACCTGAACATTGGACTTTAATAAGTGTTACTTAAAAAATCCTTGGACATTTGAAAACCACTTCATTATATCTTTGTAATAATTGGTTGCATTTGGCAGATGGAATGCTGGCCTTTGATAGCTTACTCACATAATATATAATAGATTATGTTACATCCACTACTCCAGACATATCCTTTTTTGTTGCCAAAAGCTCTGTATCTTGGTAAACATACCACAAATTTAGTCTGTGAAAATTAAATGAATGCATATATGAACATAATTAATAGACTTGTCTTTAAAATTAAACTTGTCATAAATTGACATTTTATATATTAGCTAAAGTCTGTTCTTATACATGTAATCTATAATTCAACTAAATATATCATAAATCCTCCTATAGTTAAAATATTTTGCTATGCGTTTAGAAAGTGAAAGGATAAAACAAACACCCACTCCTTTAAGGAATTTATAATCTACAGTTAGGGGGATGAATTGTGTTAAAGACCCAGATACTATGAGTTTCACTCTACTTGAAAAGAATGTGTTAAGTGATGTAATGCAGACATCGCTAAAGGCTTTAGAGAGAGCTGAGAGTTGGACAGATTCTGGGCAGTGAGATTTTTAGAGGAATTAATGGAAGAAATGGAATTTGCAATGGGTCTTAATGAAAGCAAAATGATTTTCTATGTCATACTTGGAAAATATGTTATTGTATAAATATTTCCATGGGAATTCTTGATTGATAGGGAGAAGCTATTGCATGGATTCACATATGTGTTTTCATATATCTATTTGACAGACATATCCTTCTTATTATGTCAATAAAATCTATAAAACACACTAGATTCATCACTTGGGTATTCACAGTAAAGCTCTGTGAAGTTGTATTATACAACTGTCATGGACTTGTGATTTCATTATAAAGTGCAGACGTGTATCCCTAATACCTGGATCGTATTTATTTGCACAATAAAGCAACTGTAGTTTCCTACATTCTGGTCTTCTGACAGGAGTGTAAATGTAAAGGGGGAGCTGTTTCAATTATGAGAAAAAACATGTATGAAAACTGAAAGAACTCTCTCATTTTAAGTCCAGAGGGTCAGCCATCAATGTATGCTCAGGTATACAAATGTTGCCAAGATATCATCATTGATGACATGGCAAAATGTGATTTCATTGAAAAAGAACTTGATTAAAAATTTTAAAATGTATTCATTCATTTAATACACAAATAATAATTAAGTGGGACAGAAATATAAATAAACTAGTACTTATCAGATAGCCATACATGCCACGCAGAAAAGTAAAAGAGGGTGAAAAGACAGCGATTGAATGAGGAGTCAACTCCTTGACTCCTATCTTGAAACTGACATAAATGATACTCCAATTCTGTCTAACAGATAATTTTCCTATGTTATCATTTAAGGAAATTATATTACTGCCTTTTTTTAAAGAACGCATTACACATTTCAAGTTTTACAGCTTTCTCCCCATCATTAAGTAACAGAGAATGGAATTCTCATTTATATTTTGCCATAAATATTTTTATCAAGATGAAATGAATGTGAAATTGCAAAAAGCATGGGTGATTCTCTAACTACCCTATTTGCAACTATGATTTGCCTGCTTCTTTTCCTTTGTTTTCCTTGACTCGTTTCCTTCTTTTCACTTTGACAGTAATGTAAAAAAAAAAAAAAAAAAAAAAAAAGATATTCAGCTGTTTCCCTATAAATCTGGTTAATTTTCTGATGTTTTTTAAACAAGGATATTTATCCTCAGAAACATATTCTATCTCTTATATAAACTTAGTAGGAGATAAGAAATCATGGAGAAACAACTAGCATAAACAAATAATAAAGCAATTGACTCAATTTGTGCTGCTTAGGGTACAAGAGAGGCTGTGAATTATCAGATGATTTAGTCCTTTTCCTTTACTCTTTTTTTTTTCTTCTTTTGTCTTCTGGTTTATTCATTCTTTCTTTTCTTTCCTTAAGAAATATAACTAGTTCTAATGCAAACTACTTACAAAAGAGTAACTATAGAAATAATTTAAAAATACTTAGGTATAAGCCTTTTGGGGAGAATGGTACAGAAGTGATTTTCATCTAACTTTTGGGAAAAAAGTCAGTATATATCATTAACTGTCCATTTGGTTTATGATTCTCAAGTTAAACTTATTGGTATGTATTTCACTCTTTAAGAGCAACATTCCAAACATATTCATAAACATGCGTTTTTTGTCCTGTTTTCCCCCTGGCTAAATTTTTGTGGTAAAATTTAAATGGGCTGCTTTCTCTTTCCTAGCAATGTATACTTTCTTGTAAATCTGGATTTTAAATGAGTTTACACTATATTAAGTGTTTTAGCACTGAAAACATACTTACTAGCCCCCAAGTTATAATTATGAATATGTATAAATATAAATACATATTATTTCATAAGTCTTCATAAGGTTTTCTTTGCAATATCATTCTCTTACAAATATTAACTTAAATTCCTGGAATAATTAATTGCAAATTGCAACCTACTGGAAATCCCCAAGAAAGAAAATGTTCCACTTACAAGTGGTTATAAATAACATGTGTGCTGATGAACAGAATTGAATTCTATGTGACAGCAACTTAAAAAAAACTCATTTATTCTAAATGTAAATTATAAAATGCCAGAATTATTCCATTATTTTCTCCAGGCCAGGTCTCTCCCATATCCTATGTCCTTGACAACATATGCTAAATATGCAGGATTTATATAAGAAATTATTCAAATGGTTCTCCATGTACTTTAGGATCTTCTTGGCCAGAGATACAAGGCATACAAATTACATACAGACTCGCACACACAATTGTATTATATATATTTCAAGTATTCATTAAACAAAGGGAACTACTTATCTGTATTCATAATTGTTCATTTCTATTTAATATTGTCATTCCTTTCATGTTTAAATTGATTAGAAAGGGCTGGCAAAAATATTCTGCATTCTAGTAAAGTAATTTTTTACTTTAGAGTGATAAAAGAATTATTTAACTTTTTGACAAGCCTAATGTCAAGACCTTATCAGAAATTATACATTAAACATTTTCATCAAAAAATACGTAGATTTTGGGTCTCATCTGTACAAAACATATGGAGTAGCTACTGTGTCCAAGACTCAATAAATAACAAGAATACCTGAAAAGCACCCAGCTTAAAATTATGTTGCTATTATCTCCATATTATGTGATTTTCTGCATGGCAAGTGATGAAGAGGGGGCAGATTATAATGAAAATTAAAAATGTGCATTTAGTCAGTAGAAAACAAATTAGACAATAACAAATCTACATGCCAACTTCTAACAATATGAATATTATATAGATTTTAGATTTTTTATACTGATCAATTTTTTCATACTGACCAATTTTTGATTGATATAGCTTTCTCTGACAAGAGACATGTTTTTCAGCTTTTAATACACTTATCACAAAGTAAATGAAAACTTTTATGTTAAAACTATAACTGTTTTTTCTCATAAGATGGTTTGGTTTTAACTGAAATTTGCTAATTCACTTGTCTGACTAAATTAAAGGGTAAGTTATTTTTAGTAAATATTTATATAATTAATATATTTAACTAAAAGGCAGCATGGTCCAATAAAATAATTCTTTCTTTGAGTTAATTCAAATAAAACTATCAGTGGAATAGTAGAAGCTAAGATTAGAAATATGTTCCATTTTTAAATAAACGATGTATCAAACATGAATTATAAATACATAAATCACATTTACAATTTTGAAAAGTGGTAGTTGTTTGATAGCTAATCATTATATAGTTGACAAAGCTGCACTCTATTTTTCATCTTATTAAATTTTCAAATAACATATTTATGCCATTATACATATCAGTGGATATACTTCCATGGTTCCCACCTCAGTCAATTGCAGAGTTTCTGATTTAAAGTACATGCAAACATTAGAAGGTGTCTTAATTGAAAAGAAGATAGTAAAGAAGGAAGGACGTAGAAAAAGAGAAATAAATGGTCCTGAAGTCCAGGACTTTATTAAAAATATCAGTTATTAGGTTCTAATGCACGATAGGCATTTACATGCCTGGAAATGAGCCAAATATCAGGAATAAAAAATCCATGCTGAATTTTACAAACAGACCCGGTTCCAAGAATAATGTCCATATTTCAATTGGCATATTGAATGAAAAAGCAATTTGATGTACTTTCTTAGAGTGGCACAGTTCTTTAATATCTTCTAATAAAATGGCTTAATGCATTGGCTATATTCCTATTTGATTTCTTTTATGAATAATCTATCTGTACCCTCCACAGCTGATTTCTTTTATGAATAAAATATCTACATGTTCCATAGCTGCTACAAAATCATGACTTTGTGGTTGCCCTATTCAATGGAAACTATTGTCTCGCCTTTACATTGCTTTATTTTGACCACAGTGTTTAACTGAAGGTTGTGATAGCTATTATAAGGATCCACAGAAAGATGTTAGGCTTGATTTTCTGTGTAGTCACAAGACAGGAAAGAAGTCTACTCTTTGGATATAAGCAACAACAACAAAAATTTCAACAGATTTATCAGAGGAAGAAGAAGAGATTAGCATTAATTACCTATCAAGTACAGATCATTATTTGTTGACAAAACAGATCTAAAATTTGGAATGTCCCAAATATATATATATATATTTTTTAAATATAGAAGAGAAAGCTGACACAACATTATCAAATTCTTGTTGCTACAGTTTTCCTATTATTTCCTGTATTCAGAGGTCTGATTAAGCGTGATCCTAGCTCCCTCGTTTTGAAATTATAATACCTATTTAAAGCACTAGACAAGTTATGATGTGCTCAAATTTTCTTCCAGAATGTTTTAAGCCCAGTGTTTTAACATTTGGTGACAAAAAATATGATTTTAATGTAAAAGCACATGCTCTGATTTAGAACACTGCTAAAAATGTAACTTTGAATTTGAACTTACAGTGTCAGCATAGTAGAAATAATCAGGTCAAGTTAAAAGTGTATTCTTATTTATGTACCTCATATACACCTTACATTTTCCAATTGATTTAGATCTGTTGCAATCCTTAAGCCAAAATGGTGCATTGATTTCCTTATTTTATCTTTAAAAAAGAAAAGGTAAATACTAATAGAAAGCACAAAACAAGCAAATGAATTTAAAATTCCATTAGGCCTAGAAGAATAAGAGTTGGCACAAAACATTTTATTTACATTAAAACACTTGTTCTTAATTTTCCAGCTCTTCATAGTCCCATGGTACAAAGGTCATTTTGAAAGCCAGCAAAAATGCTTTATATGATGCTCATCCAGGCATGATTTCAAAACCCTCACAACTTCATAAATGTGAATGTGGATTGCTTTTGCTCTCAACACATTTTTCTCAATACAATAAGGAGGACAGTATTCCAAGTTTGAGCTTTATATCACAAGGAATTTTTTTTTAAATTTTGCAGGCATAAAGAAACTGTTGAAGTCTTATGGTTCAGCGGGAATACATTTTTTCCCCTTCCTCTCAAGCATATAATTCAAAAGTAGCAAAACTAGTTTTATCTAAGCTTCCCAAAATATTCACCTTTGGTCCTATGTCAATAGAAACATTTTACCTCCTAAGAATTGCTTTGCAGAATTTTACTAGAAAATTCATCTTACTTCAGAAGCCATTGAATATCAAACATTCAGTTCGATCTTGATACCCACACAGTGCGCTTCAGTTCAAACTAAAGGTGAGATCACTTTTAGTGTAGAGTAAATCTTTATGGCTAGTTATTAGGGAGATTGGCTCAAAATAAGTCTTCTAAAAGTTTTCTAATAGATGTTCACAGTACAGACCAAAGATAAAGGTGGTGAATATATGGAGATACAGGAAAAAACATCCTGATAAAAATATAATTAGCTGAAAATTAAAGACATCCTCTCTCTTGGAATATATCCAATTTAGTGATTGGAATTTTACTCCATTAGAACTTGCTGAAACATGCTCCTACTCTATTGGTGGTCTCTGCTATGACCTCTGCCAGGCCTTTGGCAGTACTTGTGTTTTCTTCAAACTAACAATGATATAAAATGTGTGCACATATGCATTTACACCCTCAGCTTCAATGCGAATCAGTCATTTGCTTTCAGCCAAAATAAAAATATCTTTTATTGACATTCCAAGCAGCTGCTACACTATTTCCACTAATTTGAATGAGGTTTTCCAACACCAAAAAGTAGAAGTAAATGGAAAAAATGGCCAAAAAGTTGATTTTCTGCTAAAGCGATATGTTAGACAATTAATTACTTGAGTAAAGCTGATTTACCTTTTTAAATACCTAATACATTGGATATTACAGAATATTTCAATGCTAAAATAATTTTATATTTTAATTATTTGGTACAAATATTATAGAAAAATAAATTTATTTTCATTGATTCCCATTTATTTGTCAATGATGTTTCAATTTTCTCTTTGATTATAAATACACCATGGCAGGATTAATCCACAGGTAGGGGGTGCATTGGCCTATTATTTGATGGGATGTGAAATATGACAACAAGAAGAAATGGCCTGTGTACTTATCTAAAACTAAACAATTCTGCAAAACTGAGAATAGGGTGGAAAGATGTTAAGAGCTAAAGTTGAAAATAAAAGAAATGAGAACTATGTTAGCTAAAGGGGAACTTTACACTCAAAATTACTTTTTGAAGGGATGTCTTTAAAACAACTTTACTGAACTTTAGAAAATAATGAGGTGCATGGATGAAATGGCCTGGCAACCTGTGGGTGTAGGAGTAAGAATAATACAACACTGCATTTGGTTTTAGAAAGTAGGACAAAGAGGTTAAAGTGGATCTTAAAAGGGAATTTTAAAACTGGAGTAATCTAGTTATTATTAAGAGGAAATCCTGCAAATTAACCAGAGAAACAGAGAAACACAGGAAGAGAAACATTAGCATTCATAAACATTTTTCTAATAATTTTGTTTTCAACAGATTGCCCAGGAAATCATCTTGTTAACAAAGTAAGAAAATGCAGCCCTGAGGTAAAGACATGGCTTTACAAAACAAACATTTGGATATAATCGGTGAGAATGTGACTTTAAAAAGTAAGTCCCAAATGTTAACCAAGTGAAAATAAATCTTTATTTTAAGAACGATAATATTATTCCCTAAATTAATCATTTGAGTACTATATTTTTCTCAAAAACTAAAATCCATAGTTTTTTTCCTAAGTAATATACCAATTAAAAATAGCACAGCTAATGAATATATCTCAAAGTCTGAAAACATCTAATAGTATGAAGGAAATGTTTGCACCTCCCTGGAATTTGATTTCAGTTTTTTAATAATTCATTTGACTAATGCACCTTCTTCAGCTACTGTGCAGTGTCTGCCTTCTATCTTAATATATCATCATCTGCCATCTCGCACAGGTAATTTTTCTGTTTCTGTTTGTTGTCAACTTTTGATGACATCTCCCCCCATCTCCTAACCCCCGCCCCAAGTCATAATGTAGTGACTAAGTAGCGTGCAATGGTTGTGAGTTACAGGCAAGTTTTTTTTTTTTTTTTTTTAAATGAGGTTTTAGAATAAAGCAAGTTCAGGCAGTAAAAGAAAAGAAAGCTGATTCTGAAATTCACTTTCCAATGAAGCTTCAAGGATAATCACCATGTGGTTGACTTTGAAACCTGGGGTCAAATACTAAAGCAATTACAAACGATTTAATAAATGCATATTTAATTATGGAATCATTTTAAGTGCACTATTTAATTTCCTAACCACAGATGCCACTCAATTACTCGATTTACTCAGGTTTCTCTAAGTAATTTCCATTAGCATATATTCTCTCTTTTTTATCTCCCTGAAGTTGAAAAACTGTTTTTAGACAATTACCCCCACAGAGCACTCACAGTCTTAAAGCAAAACAAAACAAAACAAAATAGTAGAATCCTCTACAAACTGCAATAAAACACAGCAGAAGAAAATACTATACAGTATTTTTAGAAAACTATGGAAATTAAAACAGGACTTCATAAGATTTTCTATTTTCTATTAAAATTGTATAAATTATTCTTTTTATACTGTGATAAACTTTGGAGTGCAGACAATTGAAAAACTAAATTTATACCAAATTAGCAGAAGGGAAATGGAGGAAGAGAGGAATTAGAAGAATTCTCCAGAATCACCGTCAGCCATTTTAATGCTCTTGTCTGATCCTGAATATTGTTTATTGCGTCTGTGTAAGAATCAGGCACTGTAGTTTATAAGTGGCAGCTAATTTAATCTTTGACAACAAACCCATAAGAGTGTTTAACATTATTCTCTCCATTTTTTAGTTGGGAAATTGAGGCACAGAAGTGGTAAATTATCTTATAAATTACTCAGTTTGTAAATTAGGGGGAGAGTTTGTCCAAGCAAATGGGTTCCATTTTCAGTGCCTACAATCACTACTTCAGGTTTCCTTAAGATAATTTCTGATAGCATTTCCCTATATTGTTTCTTAAATCTATTTCTTTCCTAGAAATAATAATAGACTATTAAAACAGCTGTGGGTAATATGACATTTTCTACATATTCTATAAGGTTCTATAAGACGAATGAATTTGAGTTACATTGCATATAAACGTAACTCTGAAACTTTTCTTACATGTATTTGGATCTCATCTGAATGAAAAAAAAAAAAAGTAAATGAAGACTAAAGAAGTGTCTTTCTTTAGCCAGGGCTACCAGAAACCTCAGCTAATATTGATTCTCCAATTCCAAAGCTTCCTTTTTCCTGGTCTTCTATATGATTTCAACATCCTCATGACTAATTTTCGTTTTTATCTTTTTGAAGTTAGGTTACTATATTTCAGTTCTGCACTTTTTACAATTTTAATAGTTCAAATCTGTTTTGGAAATGAGCAAAATGTATATGGATATACAGAAGGTAAAATGTGTTATGACTAAACAATATAAAGGGGCTATTATCTTACTGATCTTAATCCCAGGATATGCAATTTATCCTTTTATAGTGATTAACATCATTTAATTTAGTAACTCTAAAAACATCGCTAGACCCTAATAGTAATAATAGCCAACATCTAATTAGCTCATACAATGTGTCAGGCACTGACCTAAGTACTTCACATGCATTATATCATTTATTCCTCAAAACAACTATATGATGAGGCATCATTATCATGCCCACTTACAGATGAAGAAAAGAGGTTCAGGATAAACCAGTAGTAAGTGATGAAGCTGGGCTCGAGCCCAGGAGGTGAGATTTCAGCTGGATATGTTAATCATGACTTTATCCAACACTGTCCAATAAAACCTTCTGTAATAATGTATATAAAATAGAAGACCCTTGCGCCCTTGAAATGTGATGAGTGTGAGGAATTGAATTCTAAATTTTACTTAATTTTAATTAATTTAAATGTAAACAGCCATACGTGGCTTGTGGTTACCATATTAGACAGCATAGCTACACTGACTGGTATATTTTATAAAAATATATATAAATTCAACCTGTTTCGCCTTCTAACTTAAAAATGGTAAAAATTCTTCATTTTATTCTCAACCGAATAATGTTAACAAACACAGTGAGTAAAATCTTACATGTTTTTGAAATGACAGCATGCTGATAACCTGACAGAATATGTTACTAGGGAGAAAATCCTTATAAATCATTGTTTCCTTATCTTATTTTTTCCACATATGAAATCTATTTTGAAACTGTTTTCTCCCTTTCAAGCCGATGCCTCTTTAAAGAAGCTGTAGTGATGCAATAGTGGAGGAAGCGTCCTTACGCATTTATGGCCTGGCAGCATCCCTCTTGCAAAAGTGGCTTTGCCTGTGGTGCCTTCGTTCACGTGCATTTGCTTCCTTCCACATCATTTTCCATGTTAAACCCTTGTGACTGGGGGAGGCTTGCGGCAAACAAATGCACAGACCTGTGGCTCCCAGGTTCCTGGGCCTTCCTATTATAAATCGCCCAAGCAAAGCTCGGTTCCTCATTAAAAAAAAAAAAATTCAACAACAGATAAAGCAACTAACCTCTGCAGAGCAGTTTATGCCTTAGCTAGTATCCATACAAGACAACCATTTGAAATTCAAGAAACCCTGCAAGCTGCAGGCCATATAGGATTAACCGCACTTTTTTGAAAGGGAAGGTAAGCTCAGAAATTTGATTTGCTCACTATTCACAGAACTAATAACTTACACAGGAAATGCACCAATAAATATTTTAGGGGTTTTTGTTTTGTTTTGCTTTTCTGTGTTTAACACTGACCCCTCTCTACATCAAGTCCTCCTGTGGGCTCTGAAGCCAGACTGTGTATTTTTTTATAGTTGGTTCAGTCACTTAAATGTGTGACCTTAGGCGAATTAAATCAGTCTGTGCTTCTATTTGTATCATTTTAAAAATTGGAATAATATAGTTTCTAAATCATTGGATTAATGAAAATATTAAAAGAGTTACATGAAGCACTGCAAATAGATGATTATATACCTTATACTATATACCATACCTAGCATATGGTAAATAGTCAATAAAAGTTTATTGCTATTTTTATTTCACCCCTGGCTCCTTATTTTATTTTAGTATTTCCTGTACCTGTATCACAGTTTAATAAATAAACCCTACTCTGTCTTGCCTGTGAATATGTTATCACGTAATAAACATGATAGGCGTCTACAATTACTATCAGGCTAGGGGCCTTACCATCTCTCCACCCTCCCCCCCAAACCTTAGTACAATGCCAGCACTTCATATGTAATCATTAATTACACACAGAATGAAAGGAAATGTGTCTTCCCTATGTACTGATTTTTTAAATAGGTGGGCAGGTTTTTGAAGCTACTAGGTTACAGGAAATATGCTCACTATGGTCATGAAGTAAATCTCTAAAGCCCAAAAAGAAGCTCACCTCCCTCCCATACACACTAAGGTCTGTATATTCACCCTTCTGGGTCACAAATGAGTGGCTTAATGCTTGAAAAGTGAATGGCATTATTCTGCTTATAAAACCCAAAATGCTAGTGCCAGATCTTTACAAAAAAAAAGAAAACCTATTTTATTTTGTCTTATTTAAAATGAAGGAGCTGGCCCCTTTCAATTAGAAGCAGAGTGGACATCACCATCCCCAAATCCTCAAATTGGGGAAATGAACAATGGACTAAACTAGACATTATTATTCTACTATAGACTTATTATTCTAGCAACGGAAGAACTCTTATCATTGATGTAAAGGCAGTGGCCACCAGAGGTTCTGAGGGGTGGGAGAGGGAAGACTAGGTGTAATATGGTGACATTTTGGGGACACTGGGTTTGTCCTGCATGACATTGCAGTGATGGATACAGGCCATTGTATATTTTGTCATAACTTACAAAATTGTTTGGGACAGAGTAAGTCCAATGTAAACTGTAGTCCATGGTTAGTAGCAATGCTTCAATATGGGTTCATCAATTGTAACAAATGTACCACACTAATGAAGGCTGTTGTTAATGTGAGAAAGTGCAGGAGGGGGCGGGAGTGGGGCATATGGGAATCCTTTATATTTTATATGTAGCATTTATGTAATATAAAGCTCCTTTAAAAATAAAAAAAAATTGAAAATGAAGGAGTTGGTTTAACTTATTTTATGCACAAATAAAAATGAGGGTTAGAATTACTGGAGGACAGATTTAGTCTCTGAAAAGAAATTATCATTTTTCTACTATGTGTACAGTGTGCAAGCTTTTTTCTGATGGCTGTGTCCCTCCAGACAGAAAAGTTTCTTAGTAATTAAGATCCTACTACTTAGGATTCATTTTGTACATATTCATTGACAATATAAGCAAAATCTTTCTCTTGTAAAGTGCAAAGAAGAAAGAGTCTAAAAGCAGCACATTTAAATGAAAGTGTGGTTCTGGCAGAGGGGCTGTGTAGGTCATCAAAAGTTAAAACAAATAAGCACTTGTGAGGAATTTAAAAGAAATTTTAAACAAACTACATTTAATTTCTCACAGACTAACTATGCCTTTTAAAAATGCTGTACACATAGGAATCATGTGAAATTGTTTACTGTTTTAAAAGGAATGCATTTATTTATGGAAGTGTTAAGGTTTAAGATAAAGTCCTCTACTCAAAGCTAACATTTAGTCTAATTAAAATATAAAAATTATTTTGCTTCTGACCTCAAGGAGAGAAGCACACACTGGCATTAGCACAAGCCGTGATCTTAGCAGGGGATTTATGATTATAAATGGAACAGAGCTTCACGTGTTACAGGACTGCACATGTCAAAACATTTGGGGCTATAACTATAGACAGAAGAATCAGTATAACAGATACAACTATCATTCTCCCCCTTGATTTAAGTTGAGCTGAGAATACCTCAAGGAATAATTATTTCACTCCAAAATTACAGCAAAATTTGCATTAATTACTAAAGCATATCTTTATTTAAAGAAAAAAATCTACTTTAGTGAAATTTGGTTATTGGCTTAGTGTAGTTTCAGTTTTCTTGGATGATATCACTATTTCTATTCAAGTCAGGAATTAGAAATTAATTTTGTTAACATCATTGCAAAAACTCTTACTCACCATATATATCCAAGAGCCATCTAAGTTGAACCTAAAACTCCAGCAAGCTTATTTATGCCAGTTTATTAAAAAAAAGAAAACAATAACAAAAACATCAGGCTTACATTAAATAGCTGAGCACTGTCAACGGAGCGGTGAAAACGCTGGGCTATAAAATACTATTAAATTGAGCACATTGCTTGCGATGGGAACATTGTGTCTGATTTGGAACTGAGGGAACATGTACTGCTGGTCAAACGTACACAGTGCCTGGATACTTATCATTTTTCCCTTTAGAGGCTAATACAGTCCCAGAATTAAATTTTTTCTCAAATTATGCCTGTTCTTTTTGTCTGAATCAGTTACATAAAAAACACTCAAAATATTTGTGGTTAATATTTTTCAATTATGTGCTTTTTTGAGTATGTTCTCAATTACTTGAAAAAAAGCCAAATTTACAAAACTTGCAGGAGATGGGCAAGGGATTGTTTGCTATGATTATTATAATAGTAAAGCAGTTTGTTTAACAGATTAAAAGACGCTATATTCAATCAGATTGGTTCATCATACTTGATCATTATTTTTAGGAATTTAGAATGAGTTTATGTACTACAGTCCCAAATGATGATTTGTTTTGTCATTTACAATTGGTTAGTTGGATTTCAATATGATTCTTTTGAAGAAAATAATTAATATGTAGACCATGGAATTAGGGCTAAATATTTTCATTCCATAGATCAAATATGAAACATTGCGAGATTTTCCCTTCATTTATGTCACTATTCTCTATAATATCAAAAAACACCAAAGTCACTGTTTCAAATAGCTTTTCTTTAAGTAGTTTTTAGCTCACTCTTCTTTACCTCATGATTTAATGACTGTTAAAAGAAGTGCTTTCAAACTTCCTTTTAAAATGTAAATGCTTGCTTGCTCTTAAATGTGTATGTGAATTGTGTTTGGGTGAATACAACTTGGTCAGTTTCTATATAATTGAGTGTGTGTTTGTGTATATATATAATCATCAAACACATCAGTATATGTGTTTCTGTATATGTAACTATATACAGAAACACAAACATAATTAAAATTTGACATACAATTCAGTGAAAATACTCCTCATATATATACATATAAATGTGCATTGTCTGTATATGATGGTGTATAGATAATATGCTATCTTATTAATCTATTAATTAAATATATATAATAAGCATAGGTTTAATGTTTAAGAGCTATCTCAACTAATTTTTAAAATAATCTAAAGTATATTCTGAAGATCATTTTAACAATTGTAATAAATCCACAAATACACAATATTTGCCTTATTATTTTATGTTTTTGGAATCAAAATATTTTACACAGTTCTGCCTAATTTAGTATTGTGGATGAGAGTAGAAAAATCAAGCTGTGAGACATTTCATAAACTTTTTTTTTTACCCATGGGCTTTTGTGATAGATGGTTTAATATTTAGCCAACATGTTCTTACTATAGTTTTGAAAATATAGCTTACACTGAGTTTAAATAATTATTAAAGATTTATTTTCATCATCAACACAATTTTCCCATACTACCACTACCCACAGTCCATGTATCCCCTTCTAATATATTTACTGGTCTTTCACCACCTTTTTCAAAGTTGTGTGTGTATATATATATATATACACCGACTGAAAAATCCATAACATAGCATATACTATAAAGGATCCTCAACACTGAAGATGATAATAATAACATCAACATTATGTTAGCATTTTACTAGCTATAAGAACCACCTTAATGGAATTACACTATTTTCTTGTTGCAAACTCAGTTATACTAGTTTTTTATGTAGATAGAGATTGTGATTTTTTTCTTTTTTCTTTTATTTCCTTTTCCTTCCTTCCTTTCCTTTTCTTTTTTCTCTCTCTTATTTTTCTTTGGGACACATGCTTTTTGTGGGGAGGGGTGAGAAGGAAGGGAAGTAAAGAGAATAGAAGGATTGACGGGAAAATAAGAAGATATTAGAAAAAAAGCAGTATGTCCTGCTATTTCATTTATCTCATACTTATTTTAGACCTTACCAACCTCCCTCATAAACAACAATTTCTATTTGGTCTTATAAAACGTTAGACAAATTTAATGTTTCAGAAAAAAAAATCCAGTATCATGGGTCTGTTAACTGCCTAGGTTGCTGAAACATAAGAATCTCTTCAATATTCAATTGGTTTGCTTTCTTTGAAATACAAGAAGGTTTTAGGAACATTGTAACTAAAGGCCAAGACATTCATATATGAACTAGATTATCTGTCTTTATTGGAGGACTTTCATCTAGTGAGATGAACTTTGTTTCAAATAGAAAACCCTTTTTGAGTAAGAAATATCCTCCTTGTAGCATTGACACTTACTGACCTTATTTTATAAATGTTAAAATTGGCAGCAGAATTCTACTGCTGGTTTTTCTAATTCTGTAATCTTTGCCCACTTCAGCCTCCTCAATTGCAAAGCTAGTCCAGATGGGACCATGAAATTTGTGCAACTTCTACAGTACATAATTTCATTCAGTAAAATTATTATGCCACACACAGCTGTATACTGCCATATAAATGAGCACATGTGCAATAGAATTCTTGTATTATAAGTTTTATAAGACTAAAATTGAGATTATACAGCCATACACAATAATTTATTTCAAACATCAACATGTGCATTGCTCTAGGGTTACACAAATGGTGCCATTCCTTTTCCAACAGAAAACGTTTGTCATTTAATATTCAGTATTAACACAAATGTTTTCCTCAGAATTATAATCTAAATTAGGTGCTTTAAAATACATCAATATATCATTAACTTCTTACTTTAATATATTAGATCTATAGAAGAATCAATTCTTCCTAACAATAGTGAGAGAGCCTAATCACTCTCTAAATTTACTTTTAATTAGCATCATCTGCATTAATTGGTGTAGCTCATAGCCAAACATTACAATGCACTGCTATTTTATATTTGAAATGTAATATATCTTTTGGCCCCTTGTCTCTCCAAAAGTACCTTAGCCATGTTTTCTGCAATCCCTTAGTAAATATGTTCAGACACATTACTTAATAATATTCTCCAGGAAACCTTAATTATGTAAGGTTTTATTTGGGATGCATAATTCAAATACATTTCCAGTTACCTCTTTGGCCTTGATTTCTTCTGCATGTCTGGGAATATCCCAAAAATTCTCTTTATCCCTATTACATCCTCTTCCCCAAATTCACAAACTCCCTTCCTGACCACATTTTTGGATCATTTAAAGTGAAGGCTGTTTATTCAGCAACAGCTGAGAAGGAAGGGAGGAATCTACCATCTATTAAGCACCTCCTACTGCCAGGAGTTGTGCTATTTATTTACATACATCATTTTTT
>PVKH010011017.1:0-17959 GCA_004027955.1 Chaetophractus vellerosus | reverse complement strand
TTTTGTATACATGTAGTTCTTATAGTTTTTTTCACATATTTTGAATAGTCCAGTCTGCTGGCAATGTCTAGTTTTCTTTTTTCTATTTTTTTTCAAATTTTTACTTTTTATTCATTTATTTTTTTTATTTTTCTTAGTTTTAATTTTAAAAAAATTAAACTGTTTTTTATTTTTTAAGTTCTCCTGTCATTTGACTCTTACATTTAAATGATGTTGTTAGGGATAGTTCACAGTTGGGGATGTACCGGTGGACCAGAATATTCTGTGGCATGAATCTGTGAATCCTGTTATCTGGGGAGTTGAGCTGGGGAGTGTTGTGGGCCCAGGGGTGGTGGGGAGGGACACAGCAGATCAAATATAGGGAATTTGGTGGTCCGTGGATGTGTTTTCCATTGCCTTGTGGTGGTGGATATAGGACAAGTTGACAGGCATCACAATTTATAAAAGTGTATGACCAAAAAATTTTGACCTTGATGTGGACCAAGGACAATGTTGAGGAATTATGTTTCAGTATCTGTTTGTCAGTTATGTTGGTGCTGCCATCCACATACAAAACGGTTTTGGTATGGAGGGAACGGAGGAGGTGGTTGAGTATGTAAGATTGTCTTGTATTTTGTCTGTGGCTCTGCTGTGAACCTAAGTTTCTTTGAAAATTAAATGATAAAAGGAGGGCTGTTTGAGAGTGATAAGAGGAAGGTGTGATGAAATAGACTGGACACCAGATATTGCACTGACAAGGCACAATTCAGGATTTCGGGGGAAATATATATACATACATATATATATATATATATATATGTAATTATTTTTTAACAATTTTGAATAGCCCAATCATTTAATAAACCTTGTTTTCCTTTTTCTATTTGTTTATTTCTTTATTTTTTTAATTTTTAAAAATTATTTTGTATTATCAAGTTCACCTATATTTTAACTCTTACATTTAAATACCATTATTATTTCATCTTCCTATTTATTGCAATTGGCTACTGTGATGGTTTCACCTGGGAAAAAGCTATGGATCACAGAAGGGTCACCATGTGGGTTGGAGAGGATCATTGGAGGGGGGTGTCAAGGCTGGCATGCATGGGAGGAAGTCCACCTGAACATACATAAAAGTCATACATAATTGTTCAAAGCTTCATGGGACATGTTCATGGTGTGAAGTAGTACTCAGTAAATGGGAGAACACTGAACTCCCATCCTGGAGATCTCTGTCATATTTTCCAGATGAGTAACAACATCCCCCTCAGTACAGGGGCAGGGTCTGGCAAAGGAAGATGATTCATTGATGGGCCATTATTATTGATGACTAGCCTTATGAATCATTGCTGTTGAAATTGAAATAGCCTAGTGTTAAGGGGTGCCTAAGAGTTGTCTCTGGAGAACCCCCTTGTTGCTCAAATGTGGTCTCTCTCTAATCCAAACTCAGAATGTGAATACATTACCTTCCTCCCAGCATGGGACATGACTCCCAGGGATGAGCCTCCCTGGCAATGAGGGATTACTAACAAATGCCAATGGGCAGTACAACTGGGAAAAGACTTCAAATAAAAGGGGGAAATGGTAAAGACAAATGAGTTCATAGGTCTAAGAGACTTCAAAGTGAGTCAGGAAGTCAACCCAGAGTAACACTTATGCAAATCCTGGTAGGACCTCCTAAGCTTCCAATATGGATATCACCCCAAACAGAGGGACTCCAGAGGGCTTTGGAGATATTCAGGTTCTATATCAGGGCAGATATTCCCAGAGTTTGGTGCCTTACTAGTGGGCCCTAATTTGGAAACCTTGCTCCTGAGAGTGATAGAGTCTGACTGAAATATGGCTTCACTGCACATGGCCCATCTGTCTCTTCTATTCAAACCTATATTTGTTGCCAGAGTTTTAGATGTACTTCCATAGACCAGAGACTCTGGACTGTCCATGTGCCAACTGGGTCCTGAGACTCTGTGGACCTGCAACTTCTACACTATGACTCAATGAACTCACCCAGGACACATAGTTGGGAGTTGATGATGGATGACAGCTATGCAGGGGAATGCAGAAAACCTGCAGCTGCAAGCACAATAATCTCTTCCACCATATCCATGTGATATAAGCCCCCTCTCACTTGGTAGTTGAGGAGACATCAGCATCCCAGGCTCCTCAGGATTGGGGAGAGAACTATGGACTAGAATGAACTTGTTGGTGTCCTGCTATAGACTTGTGATATATGCAATGGAAGAAATTGCAAAATTATGTGGAGCCAGGTTCACTGGACACTTTGGGAGCAGGGTGAGGGAAGAGCAATTGTAATACAGAGTTTTTTTTGGGACCTGGGAATTGCCATGGGTGATGTTGCAATGGAGGATGTAGGCCATTTTGTATCATCATGTATCATGTGGAACTTTATGGGAGAGAGGGTTGTCTACAGTCTGAACTGTGATCTATGCTTGATGGCAAATCTCCCAAATGTGTATATCTATCACAGGCGTTATGCCACAATGGTGAGAGATGTGTATGTGGGGGGTTTTGAGAGGTGTGGGAGGGTGGAATATGGGTACTCCTGGAATCTCTGTGTAACATTTATGTAATGAATGTACCATAAAAATATATATAGATATATATAGAAAGTAAATAAAAGATTTAAAAAAACAAAGCATTATCAAGATGAAGCTTTATTCCCAAACACTGACACTTTGAAGCTAGTTGCTTGACATCCTTGATCCTTGTTTCCTCTCTCACATGGCAATGTACATGGCAACCTCTCCTGGTTTCTATGTTATCTTCTGAGTTTTTTTAAAATTTCAGTTTCTGGATTCCCATGACATTCTCTTTCTGAATTTCCTTCCACTAACAAAGGATTCCTGTAATAGAATTTAGACCCATCCTGACAATGGTGGGGCACCTTTAACTTAAGTAACCTCATCAAAGATCCTTTTTACAAAGAGTTCACATATTCATGAATGAATTAAGACAGCATGTTTATCTGGATTAGACACAGCTCCAAACCACCACACAGTCAATGGTCCAAATGTTGATGTATTATTTGGCCAGGGGGGTGCTGATGCAAAGTACCAGAAATCTGTTGGCTTTTATAAAGGGTATTTATTTCGGTTAAAAATTTACATTTACAAGGCCCTAAAAGAGTCCAATTCAAGGCTGCCTTCTCAAAAACATCTGTTGTTCTATGTTGAAGAAGATGGGCAAGCGCTCTATGGTCCCTAGGGCCTTCTCAGCTGTTCAGCTTCTCTGTTGTCTTTGAGTGCCAGCTATCAGGCCAATGGCTCATCTCTCTTCCTAGGGTTTTAGCTGTTAGAGCCTTCTCCTTTCTGTCAAATGGCAGGACTGAAACTCACCCTCTTCATACACATGGGTAGGAATCCTCTCTTGGCCTAATTAGATGTCTTATTTCCAGATCTCAGGTTCCATGGTTTCCCTCTAAAAGCAATTTTTCCTTCCTTCTATCCTCTCCATTTACATTTTACTTCAGGCTGACAGTGATTTTGTTCATACAAATCTCCCAAAAAGCTTTTTGTTTTTTATACCAGAAGCAGAGGTCCAATACATCAGACAGTAAGACTTTCACACAAGTCTTTCCTGGATAAATCCATTTTCAATCCTGATTTACAAGTTCCGTGTTTAGTTCCTCAAATGGGGCACTATCACCTGGGTGCCTGATTCCTAGAGGCCTGGAATTTCTGAAATCAGTTTCTGGTTTTGTTGTGCTCAACAATTGTTATCAACTTAGCTCTTTCATCTAGAATTTTGCTATATGGTGCAAAGAGAAGCCAGGGTGCATTTTTCATTTAGTTTGGAAATCTTTTTGGTCATATTTACAAGTTCATAATTTTCAAATTCTGCCTTACACATAACATCAGTAGTCAATCATGGTAATTTCACTGCAATTTTAAAAAACAGATCACCATTCCTCCAGTTTCTAAAATAACTTCATCATTTTCTCCTAAGACCTTATCAAAAGGTCCTTTAGCATCCATATTCCTACCAAGAGTCTCATCAAAGCAATCTAGGCCTTTTCTACCAAGCATCTCACAATTCCTATAAATGATGCCCTTTACCCATTTATAAAACCTTTCCAGCATTTTTAGTAATTGCATCAGACTGTGCCCCACTCATGGTACCAAATTTTGTATAAGTCAGCCAAAGGGGTGCTGATGCAAAATACCCAAAGTCTCTTGGCTTTTATAAGGTTTATTTAATTGGGTTAAAAGCCTACAGTTTCAAGGCCTTAAAAGAGTCCAATTGAAAGCTGCTTTCTCACCAATTTATGTTGTCACATGTTGAAGCAAAATTGAGGGTTATCTCTACCTCTTCTCTCAGGCCTTCTCAACTGCTCATCTGCTTTGTTCTCTTTGACTGAAAACTATCAGGCCTATGGTTCATCTTCCTTCCCAAGAATTTAAATTTTGAAACTTTTCCTTTCTGTCATATGGCAGAACTGAAATGACCAAGTTCTCTCCACTTCTAAGTTCTCTCCTCTTCCATGATATAAATGAGTGTCCATTTATATCAGCTCACAAAGACCATGGGGACTAAACCCTGAGTCACACCCTACTGATGTAGTCTTATCAAAGGTCTTAATTTGATTTTAAGTAAACTTAATACTTTTGAATTTACTATAATCAAAGGATATCACACTCAGAGGAAGAGGTCAGTTTATGAATAAAGTCTCTTCTTTGGGGTTCCCAAAAAGAATCTCAAAATGTCACAGTTGTGAACAAGGAATTGAATACCAGTAGTAAGCCCAGTGCCAAATCCCAGCATAGTGTTCTCTTAAAACTGTGGTCACCACACTTCATTTCCTCTGCCTCAGTTTTCCATTTATTAACAAGTTATCATCAGTGTCCACACTCAGAAGCCTCTTGAGAGTGTGGCACACTGGGTGGACTAAATATTTGGAATAGTACCTGACACATCATGCATATTAGGAAGATTTGTATAAGAAAAATACAAGTTCTTCAGTTTTCACAATGATGTTTTTAGTGTATCAATCAGATCTTGTGTCAGTAGGTTTCCTATTTTTTTCATGACATATTTCATCAAATAAATAGCCCACATTTCATTTATTCATTCACCCAAGAAGGCATATTATCAATTATATCAGATTTTGGCTCTTAGAAAACATAAATTTTCTTTAAGTTTGCTATATATGTTTTAAGACATAAGTGCTCATTCTTTGACAATGCAAAAAAAGGCAGTGATAGATCAAAAGTACATGACTTCCAGGAAAATGACATTGCATTAAAATGTAGAGAAAGGGAAAAACCTATCTGGCAGGGTTGATTGGGAGGTTTATAAAATGGGAAAGAGCTATACATCATCTAGGAGGGAACTAGACAAATAAAGAAGCCAAAAGAAAACCATGAGTTACTCACCCCTGTGGCAGGTTATGGAACATATACCTACCTTCAAAGCAAATAGACTTGGTAAATCCTCTGACTCATTGCAACCAATGAAGTGGAACAAAGTATTCCCTGGGAGGAAGAGGGGTCTGGTGGAGGGTGGAGAGTGGTTTATATTTGGTGAGTTTGGCCAGCTGAGCCCACTTTGAATGTCAGAGTATCCCTGACCAGCACAGAGGTAACCACATGAAGGGTGGAGGTCTGATCAGGCAGGCTATCACACCCAGCCAACATGGGAGAGAGGAACTAAGATAGAGAGTCGGTGGAGGCAAGTGCCTAAACAGCCAAGCTTGGCAAACGGTTAGAAGCTTAACCTGCCTGAGGAAAAAGGGTTGGATAGAACCAGAAATGTTTTCTAAAGCCTGCTTAAGTTGTGGAATCAGTGTAGTTCAGTGGAGGAATTCCTTCCTTGCATATACAAGGTCCTCATTTTGATACCTGGGTCTCCTTAGAGAAGATATCCAGGGAATGATCCACCAGGTTATTGTACACCCAGCTGTTACCTTATGAAAAGGAATATATAGAAATATTTTTTCTTGTTTTATGTTTTCTTAGATCTGATATATATATCAATTACACACAACTACAGCAGTTTATACATTCTTTTCAAGTGCACATGGATCATTCTCCAGGATACAACACATGATACATCACAGAACAACACTCTTTGAATTGAGAAAGATTGAAATTATACAAATTAATTTCTTTTTTTTTAAGATTTATTTATTTTATTACATATCTCCCCTTCCCCCCACTGCGGCGATGCGCCGAGAGTGGTCACTGCGCAGGCATGGCTTTCCCCGCTTGTGGGCTGTCTCTGCATCCATTCACGGCTGGCTTTTCAGTTCGCGGGTGGCTGGCTGCGCTCCATCCGCGGGTGACCTGCCCTTCCCATGGCAGCTCTTGCCATGTCTGTGGCAGCTTCTTGCCCTGCCCACGGCGGCTCCAGCCCGCCCATGGCAGCTTGCCATTCTCAAGGCGGTCTGCCCACTAGGAGAGGTCCCCAGGAATCGAACCCGGGGCCTCCCATGTGGTATGCCGGCGCCCTATCCACTGGGCTATCAAGCCGGCCCCCAAATTAATTTCTATGGCCACAATGGAATGAATCTGGAAGTCAGTAAAGGGCAGAGAACTGGATTAAGCACAAAAATATGGAAATTAAACAGCACACTCTTAGACAAACAGTGAGTCAAGGAGGAAATTGAAAACAAAAGCATTAACTAAATTAAAATGAATGATAATGAAACACAACATATCAAAACTGACAGGATGCTGCAAACACAGTGCTGAGAGGAAAATTATAGCCATAAGTACTTATATTGAAAAAGAAGAAAGAGCTAAAAATAAAGACCTACCTGGATACCTGGTGGAATTAAAAAAAGAACAACAAACTAAATGCAAAGCAAATAGAAAGAAGAAAATAGCAAGAATTAGAACAGAGCTAAATGAAATTGAAGATAAGAAAGCACTAGAAAAAATTAACAAAACCAAACAATAGCTCATTAAGAGGATTAATAAATTTGACAAACCCTTAGCTGGATTAATAAAGAAAAAATAGAGAAGATGCAATTTCCTAAAATAAGAAATGAAGAAGAGGATATTACTGCTGAGCACAAATAAATAAAGTGTATCATAAGAGTATACTTTGAAAAATTGTATGCCTATGAAATTGATAATGTAGATGAAAAAGGCAATTAACAAGCCAAGGATGCCCACTATCACTGCTGCTACTTTGCATTGTCTTAGAGGTACTTGCTCACTGCTTAGGCAAGGAAAAGATATAAAATGCATCGAAATTAGAAAGGAAGCAGTAAAGATTTCACTATTTACAGATGATATGATATTATACATAGAAAGCCCTGAGAAATCTACAACTAAGCTTCTTGAGATTATTAAGTTCGTAAAAGTGGCAGATTATAAAATCAATGCACAAGACTCAGCAGCATTTCTATACACCAATAATGAGTCATCTAGGAGAAAATTGAGAAAAAAAGCCCATTTATGATTGCAACTAAATGAATCAAACACTTTGAAATGAACTTAACAAAAGATTTAAAGGACTTGTAGGCAGAAAATTACACAACATTGTTAAGGGTAATCAAAGAAGACCTAAATAAATGGAAGAATACTCCCTGTTGATGCATAAGAAGATTAAACATCATTAAGATGTCTATCCTTCACAAACTGATTTAAAAATTTAATGCAATCCCAATAAAAATTAACACAGCATTTTTTACTGAATTGGAAAAGTGTACTATAAAACTTATTTGGAAGGGCAAGGGGCTGCAACTAGCCAAAGATATATGCAAAAAGGAAAATTAAATTGGAGGAATCATAATACCTAACTTGAAAATATATTGCAAAGTTTTAGTGGTCACAATTACATGGTAATGGCACAAGAATAGACTTAGTGACAATTAGAACGGAACTGAGAGTTCTGATACAGATCCACACATATATGGTCAACTGATATTTGACAAGTTCATGAAGACCATTCAACTGGGAGAGAATGGCCTTTTCAACAAATGGTACTTGGAGAATTTGATATTCATAATAAAAAGAATGGTAGAGGATCACCATTTCACATCCTACACATAATTTAAATCAAGATAGATCAAAGATATAAATATAAGAGCCAAGACCATAAATCTCCTGGAAGACAATGTAGGGAATCATCTATAAGATTTGTAGTAGGAACTATTTTCATAAACTTTACACACAAAGCACAAGCAATGAAAGAAAAAGTAGATGGAAGGGACCTCTTCAAAATTAAAAACTTTTGCACTTCAAAGGAGCTTTTCAAGAAAGTGAAAATGAAGCCTACTTAATGGGAGATAATTTTTGGTAACCATCTATCCAACAGGGATCTAATATCCAAAATATATAAAGAAAACCTACATCTCAAAAAAAAATAGTCGAACATCACATTTTAAAAATGCATAAGTTATTTGAATATACACTTCTCCAAAGAAAAAACACAAATTGCTAAAAAGCACATGAAAAGATGTTCCACATCACTAGCTATTAAGGAAATGCAAATCAAAACTTCAGTGAGATATCATCTTATGCCCATTATTCTGGTGGCTATTAAAAAGGTAGAGGACTACAAGTGTTGGAAAGGATGTAGAGGAAGGGGAACACTTATCCACTGCCAGTGAGAACATAGATTGGTGCTGTCATTGTGGAGGACTGTTTGGCACTTCCTCAGGAAGCTAACTATATAAGTGCCGTATGATCAAGCAATCTCACTGCTGAGTATATATCCAGAAGAATTGAAAGCAAGGACACAAACAGATAGTTGCACACCAATGTTAATAGAAGCATTATTCACCATTGTCAAAAGTTGGAAGCAATTCAAATGTCCATAAACAAATTAATGGATAAGCAATTTGTAGTATATACATACAATGGAATATTACTCAGCTGTAAATAGGAATGCAGTATGTATACATGAGATAGCATGGATAAATCTTGAAGACCTTATGTTGAGGGAAGTAAGTCAGGCACTGAAGGGCAAGTACTACATGCCTTCACAGAGATGAAGCAAACAAATTGAGCAGACTCATAGACATTGTTTGGAAGATAAGTTTACAGGAGACAGAAAGGTAGTAGAGAGTTGTGAGCCAATGCCACATATGGGCAAAATCTATGATAAGGTGGAAGGGTGTAGTTGTGTGGTGGATGGGTGTGACTGTTGTGCAATGATGCTATTGTGTTCAGCAGTGCTTGTCTGTGAGGGGAGTATGGTGGCTGGTTGGAGTTGGAATATCCATGGAACTGGAAAGGTCGAGAGTAGGAGCAGGGGAAATCTGGGGATTTGAAGTCTGTCGTTAAAACTATAACATTGGGAATGTTCTTTTGGAAAATATGTCAGAGGAAGATCATTGGTGTAGGGTGTTGGATGTGTGGGGGTGCATACAGGATACAGTGCACCTGGGGCAGGATTCTGTTGAATATGTAAATGTTCATTTTGTCATAGGGTGTTATATCAGCGGGAGTTGATACACACAATAAACAAGAAAATATTAAAATCTCATCTGGGGAGTCCTGCTATGTTCTCAAATAAAGGGGCAAGTGTTCTCAAGAACATAGTACATAATAAAAGAGATGAACATGTCAATAACCTCAATATTATTACAAGTAACTACCAATCTTATTTTTCAAAAAGTAAAACTTAGTGGTTACTATAGGTCCTGAAGGAAGGGATGGGAAGAAAAGAATAGATGGTACATAGGGCATTTTTAGGGCATTAGAATATGACTCCATGATCTTGTAATAACAGTTACAGGAAACTTTAAATTTCATCAAAATTTATAAAAGTGTACATTTTAGAATGTAAATTATAACGTAAACCATTGACAATGGTTAGTAGCAATGCTTCAATATTTGTACATCAAATCCAACAAATGTACCTTTCACATGTAAAATGTGATTAATAGTGTAGATTGGAAAAGGGGGAGGATTTTGAGTATATGGAAATTTGCTATGTGACTTTTCTGTATCCTAAAGCTTCTTAGAAGATAAAATGAAAAAAAAAAGACACTGGGGGAAAATGTGGAAGAAAATTTCACTGTATGTACAAGACAACAGATCTTACAGTAGTGAAATACATAATGTCTAAAAAACATTAGTTTTATTTTTTATTTTTTTATTTTTTGTGTGTTTTATGTTATTTTTAAAACTATAAACATTATTTCATTTTCTCATTATTTTTATTGAGTCTTTTTTTCATCTTTTGAGAGATTTTGGATCACAGAAGGATCACAATTGTGGCAGGGGATGAATATTGGTGTAAGGTATTGGTGATGGGCAATACACGGCAGGGAGTTCATCTGTGGCATGCTCAAGTATTCAAGGGACATTGTCACCATGGGTGGAGATATGCAAAAGAACTGAAAGAATATTCGCTTCCCATCCTGGAAAGTTCATCTACATTCTCTAATGGGACAACAAGAATCCCCTGAGTACAGGGGCAGTGCCTAGTGAACAAAGACAGACCATTGCCTCTGGCCATTGATACTGATGTTTATACTGATGAACCTTTCCTTTTGAAATTAAAACTTAGCCTAGTATTATATGTTGCCTAAGAGTTAAGTCTTAATGGCCTCCTTGTTGCTCAACTGTGGCCTCTCTCTAAGCCAAACTCAGTATATAAATGCATTAAATTCCCCATGGTGTGTGACAAGACACCCAAGGATAAGCCTTTTGGGCACAGAAGGGATTACTACCAAGCACCAACTAGAAACACAATTGGAAAAAGACTTTGACTAAAAGGGGGAAAGGGTAAAGACAAATGAGTTTATATGGTGCAGAGACTTCAAACTGAGTCAGGAAGTCATCCCAGAGGTTATGCTTATGCACATCTCAGCAGGTTCCCATTGACTGCCACAGTATATATTGCCTCAAACAGAGGGGCTCCCGAGGGCTCTAGAGACATCCAGACACTATAAGCCAGGAAGACAGCTCAGGAGTTTGGTGCCCTGCAAGTGGGCCTTACCTCGTAATTTATGTGTCAGAGTTGGACTCATTTGTTGCGTCCCTACACATTGTTCTTTTGCCCATTATATTTGGTCCTATAATTAGTTTTATACTTTATAGGTGTATGTCCAAGCACTTAAATCTTTGGTCTGTCTATGTGCCAGTTGAGCACTGAATCTAAGCAGAGTTGCAACACCTACTCTCCAGTTCTTTGAACTCATCAAGGACAACTAACAAGGTGATGATGATGGACAATGCCAATCCCAAGGAATAGAGAGAGTCTGCAACTGCAAGCAAGATAGTTCCATCCATCTGCCTCATGTGATTTAAGCCCTCTGTCGATTAGAGGCAGAGTGGGTGTCACAATCCCAAAGTCCTCAAGACTGGGGAATAAGCAATAGACTAAAGTAGACTTATTGTTATTCTAGCAATGGGAGAATATTTATCATTGATGTGGAGGCAGTGGCCACTGGAGATTCTGAGAGGAGGGAGAGAGAAAAACTACATGCAATAAAAGGGCATTTTGGGGATATTAGAATTTTCCTGCATGATGTTGCAATGATGGTTGCAGGTCATTATATATTTTGTCATAACTTACAAAATTGTGTGGGACAGAGTGTAAACTGTAATGTAAACTCTAATCCATGGTAGTGGCATTGCTTCAGTATGTGCCCATCAATTTTAACATATGTATCAAACTAATGAAGGAAATTGTTAATGTGAGAACATATAGGAGGGGGAAGGAGGGGGTATAGGGAAATCCCCTATAGATTTTATGTAACATTTGTATAATCTAATGTTTCTTTAAAATAATATAAAAAATCACTTCTCCCCAAATTGATTTACAGATTGAATGCAATCCTAATCAAATTCCACCAGCCTATCTGAAATAACTGGAAATTACAATTATCAAATTTATTTTGAATATAAGGGGCCTTGAATAGCCAAAAACATCTTGAAAAAGAATGAATTTGGAGAACTCACACTTTCTGACTTTAAAAGATTTCACAATGTAATACTACTAACTACAGTCCATTTCTTACATTTGGTGTATTTTTTCCCTAACTATCTTATTACTAACACCCTCTATTAGTATTATATATTTGTTATCATTCATCAGAGAACTTTCTCATATTTGTTATACTAACCATATTCCATTATCCACCACAGAATTAATTGTGTTATACAGTCCCATGTCTTATATACTCCATTCAATGTGTACACTCAGTGGCTCTCATTTTCATCAGAGTTGTTCTGTCATCATCTCAGTCAATTTTAGAATGTTTCCATTACTACAAAAATCTGAATATTCCAAAACAATGCAAGGTGTTGGTTGTGAGATATATATGTTTGTTTTCTATTTCTTTTGTATTTTCACAAATTTTACTTAACACTTTTTGTTTGTTTGTTCATGTATGAATTTTATACTTCAATAAAAATATACTTCAATAAAAATGTCAGTGAAAAAAAGTATATGTATATTGACTTCCAGAAAGCTGGAGAATTAGAAAGGCAGAAGAATCTTCTTTCTTAGGAAAAAAAATAGCTAGAGGACAAGCAGAGACTGCCTGAAGGTCTCTTCTGGGGCTTATGACACCAGGGGAAGGCAAAACAACACACTGAAGAGAGAAAATGAAAGAAAGGAGTCTCATATGGCTGGAACATTGAATACATTAAATCCTACTATTTGGGGTCTGAGCTGAGATGGTCACCAAAGCGTGGCATCTGCTGGAAGACAAGAAAAGTGCATGTAAAGGAAGGAAAAGCAATAATAATTTTAAAAATTAAGGCAATCAGATACCTTCATTGGCTCCCTTTCCAAGGCCTTTGGAAATCAGCCTGCACCCCATTATTGGAACATTAGTCCTGGTTTGAGAAATTAAACAATAGCAATTAGAACAAGTTCTTCCAAGAGTCAAAGTAAAGTGGTAACACACAGCTACATAAAGTAACAAACTAAGCAAGAGAGAATAACTGAGCATCAGAGAAAGTGTAGTATCAAAAACAAATGGCTAGACGTCAGAAAAAATTCCAAGCAATACTAAGAGAAAGGAAGATATAACTCAAAGGAACAAATCAAAGCTCCAGATGAGACAAAGAACTTGAAACAACTAACCAATGAGGTTCATACAAATCTCCTAAATCAAATCATGGAGATGAAGGTCTGCATGGCTAAAGAAATAAAAGACTTTAAGAAGACACTGATTGAGGACAAATAAAAAAATTGAAACCTTAGATAGAAAAATAATAGCTTATGGGAATGAAATACACAATAAGTGAAATTAAAAATACAATATAGGCATACAACAGTAGAGTTGAAATCATGTAAGAAAGGATCAGGTAAGTAGTGGCAGAACATCTGTAATTGAAAAGAGAGAAGAACAGTTAGAGAAAAGAATGGAAAAAATTGAGCAAGGGCTCAGGGAGTTGAAAGATAGCATGTAGCACACCAACATATGTGCTATGGGAGTTACAGAAGTAGAAGAGAAAGGAAAGGAGACAGTAAGAGTATTTCAGGAAAAAATGGCTGAAAATTTCCCAACTCTCATGAAAGATATGAATGTACATATCCAGGAAGCAGAGCACTCTCAAATTAGATAGTAAAGACAAATGAGTTCATAGGGCTAAGACACTTCAAAATGAGTCGGGAGGTCAACCCAGAAGTAACACTTATGTAACCCCAGTAGGACCTCCTAGGCTTCCAATATGGATATCACTCCAAACAGAGGGCCTTCTGAGGGCTTTGGAGATATCCAGGTCCTATATCAGGGCAGATAGCCCCAGAGTTTGGTGCCTTACCAGGGGGCCCTAATTTGGAACCCTTGCTCCTGAGAGTGTCAGAGACTGACCAAAATATGTCTTCACTGTTCATGGCCCATCGGTCTCTTTGATTCAGATCTATCTTTGATGCCAGAGTTTTGGTGTACTTCCAGAGACCAGATCCTATGCACTGTCCATGTGCCAACTGGGTCCAGAGACTCTGTGGACCTGCAACTCTTAGTCTACACCTCAATGAACTCACCGAGGACACCTAGTGGGGAGATGATCAATGACAGCTATCCTGGGGAAAGCAGCTGCAGGCAGGACAACTCTTCCATTGTATCCATGGGATATAAGCCCACTCTCACTTGATGGTGGAGGGAACATCAACATCCCAGACTCCTCAGGATTGGGGGAAGAACTATGGAGTAGAATGGACTTGTTGGTGTCCTGTTATAGACTTGTGATTCATGCAATAGAAGAAATTACAAAATTATGTGGAACCAGGGGCCACTGGATGCTTTGGGGGCAGGGAGAGGGAAGGGCAATTGTAATATGGGGTCTTTTTTGGGACTTGGGAATTGTGCTGGGTGATGTTGCAATGGAGGATATAGGCCATTTTATATCATCATGCAGAACTGTATGGGAGAGAGGGTTGTCTACAGTCTGAACTGTGATCCATGCTTGATGGCGAAGCCCCAAAATGTGTATATCTATTACAGGTGTTGTGCCACACTGATGAAGGATATATATGTGGGAGGTTGTGAGAGGTGTGGGAGGTGTGGCATATGGGTATTCCTAAAATTTCTGTGTAAAATTTATGTAATCAATGTATCCTAAAAATATATATATATAAAATAAATAAATAAAAAGATTTCACTGGCCCATGACAAAACTAAAAATAAGGACAATTTTGTGATCTTCTTATAAATTACATTTATTTTGTTTAAAGGTTAATGCTTTATTTCTTGATTATATTCTCATTACTTCTTTTACTGTTAATAAATTATTTCTTTTATGAAAAAAAAGAATAAGCCCCAATAGAACTAAATCAAGACACGTAATATTCAGAATGCCATATGCCAGAGAAAATCCTGAAAGCAGCAAGGGAGAAGAGCAACATCTCATATAAGGGACGTCCAATAAGAAAATTCAGATTTCTCATCAGAAACCATAGAATCAAGAAGGCAGGGGTATGATATAATAATGTTACTGAAAGATAAAAATTGCCAGCTATGAATTCTTTATCTAGCACTTCACTCCTTCAAATATGATGGTGAATTTTAAATTTTCATTGATATACAAAAACTAAGAGTTTGTAAGTAAGAATCCACCTCTGCAGGAATCACTAAAGACAGTTCAGCAGGCAGAAAAGGAAATACAAGAGAGAGAAATGAAAGAGATTGTAGAAGTGAAGACTATCAGAAAAAGTAACCAAAATGGATAAAAAGACAGACAAAAAATGAGATATGACATATGAAAGTAAAATGAAGAAATGGCTTTAGTAAGGAATGCCTTTACAGTAATAACACTGAGTGTTAATAGATTAAACTCCCCAATCAAATACATATGCTGATAGAATTTGGGTAAGAATATATGAGTCTTTCATATGTTGTCTGCAAGAGACTCACCTTCAACCTTAGGATGCAATAGACTGAATATGAAAGGCTACAAAAGGATATTTCATGCAAATGATAAACAACAGAGAGCAGGGGTAGCTATACTGGTGTCAGACAAAACAGATTTTAAATGACAAAGTGATAAGAGAGGCAGAAGTCCATTACATATTAATAAAAAGTACAATCCAAAAGATAGGAGAAGCAGTCAGAGATATCTATGCAACTAATAAGGTTGCCCCAAAATACTGAAAGGAGAAACAGATGCCTGTATAATACTAGTTGGAGACTTCAACATGCCATATGCATCAATAGATAGAACAACTAGAAAGAAAATCAACAAGGAAACAGAGAACTTGGACAATATGATAAATCAATTGGGCCAGATAGATATGCACAGAACATTGTGCCCCACATCAGCAGGATAAAAATTCTTCTCAAGTGCTCATGAATCTCTCCCCAGGATAATCCACATGTTGTGTCACAAAACAGCTCTCAATAAATTTAAGGCATTGAAGTTATACAAAGCACCTTTGATATACATAATGGAATGAAGCTGTAAATCAACAATAAGTAGGAAAGGGGAAAGATGCAAATATATGGAGATTAAACAACACATAATTTCAGCAATTTTAATCTGAACAGCTAGGAAAAATTGAAAGAAATAGCAAAAATATAAGGTAACTGATAAGATTTTTTGCATGTGTTACAAGATGATACTTTCAGTTTAGAATATGTTGAGATGAAGGTCATAGTAATATAGTGATATGATTTAGATTTCTAAGATCAGAGATATAGAAAAGTAAGTCCTCTACTTTCAGGGACAGGGGGAAAGAAGAGAGAATATGTTCACAAAATATCTGAAAACTAGAGATATATAATAACAGAAATAAAAGTTGAAGAAAAGTGCAATGATAAAATTAGGCAGTCATAAAAGAGGAATGTGAGGGTAAGCAGGGAGGTAACAACTAAAGAAAATAAGAGGAATATCTACAGGTAGCTTGATACAAATAGAGAAATAAAAAGAAAATCAAGTAAAAAGATGATAATGTAGATATAAAGATATATATGAAATAGATAGAGATACAGGTATAGACACAGGTATTGCTATGTGTATGAATATTGTTGTTGATATAGATATCAATATGGGCATAGAGAAAGTGACCTTCAATCCAAATTTACTTAAGACACATCCAGCTTATACCACTTAAAGCAGTGAAATTATTTCCTGCTGTTTTAACTCAAAGATGTCTATTTCTGGATTATAATTTTTTGTATTCCCAAAAGATAGAGAGAGATACATATACATGCAAAGTCATAACTCTAGTATTATGCTATCTATATGGGAGAGGGCTATAATTTGTACAAATACATGGGCATGTTTCCCTACATAGATAGATATCTAAATAGAGTTATTCTTACTATGAATTCTTACAATTATTCCTATGAAGTTAATCTAAGTAGAGTGCTAATTAAGTAATTTTGTAAATTTTATGTGATCTGTAAACATGTTTTGTGACATAAAATCTTTTTGAGTGCTCCTTTACCTTCTAATATTGGGGGGATAGCCCCATACAGTATTGAGATGAGCCTGTCTCTGACTACGGAGTGTTTACTAGAGGAATGGCTGATATATGTAAATATCACTGTGCCATTAAACAGAACACAAGGAGGTATGGAAAAGGCTTTGTGCTTCCTTTCTGTTGCTTGGATCTTGAGGATGGTTGATACAATGTAGATATAACAGATAAAGGTGATCAGAAAGGCACCACTTTCTACTAAAACAAGCGTTTCTGCCACATACATGGAAACAGGAAAGGGCCACCAATTGTGGGATGTCACAGTAATACTGGTTAACCTGATTGGACTTACAGAAAGATAGACATAACATGAACACTATTTGTAGAAAGGAATGAAGAAATCCTGCTGCCCAGGTTCCAGCCTTCAGCTGGGAACAGTGTGCTTTGGTCATGATGAGGGTGTAATGAAATGGGAAACATATGGCCACAAACCAGTCATAAGCCATGTTGGTGAGAAGAAGACCTAGGTCCCTGCCAAGGCCTTGAGAAAATAGAGCTGCAAAACATACCCATCAAAAGAAAGGTTTTGCTTCTCAGTCAGGAGTTTTTTAAGCATCTTGGGATCAGCAGATAATGGGAATGATACTTATAAGAGGGACAAATTTGCAAAGAAACAATGCATGGGTGTGTGCAGCTTTTTCTCAATCCCAATGGATAGGAGAATAGTACCATATCTCATCAAAGTGACCTGATAGATGAGAGCAAAAACCTCAAAGAGAGGGTAATGCACCTTGGGGAGATCAGAGAGCCCTGTAAGGATAAATTCATTCACCATAGTGAGATTATAGGTGTCCATCACCTGTCTCTACAAGGGTATTTTTGTAGCAAATGAAACCAACAGAGGTTAAAAAAAAATACTTAGGAGCCTAGTCATGAGAAACACTTGGAATTTAGTTTGGATGTGGTTTATGAATTGTGTTAGCCCTATTCAATTTAAAGATTTCAATAATTAGAATTATTGACAAAACACCCAATGCATTTATGTTTCTTGGAATATTCATACTCATTTCCATAACAAGAAACCATAGTTGATCATTCCTTTAGCTTATCTGCTCAAAGAGTATAATTTAATACAAATTAAATGCATATTAAGGGCATAATAAATTTACCCTATATAATATAAATA
>PVKH010011016.1:0-18004 GCA_004027955.1 Chaetophractus vellerosus | reverse complement strand
GGGTTTCTCTGTCTCTGCCACTTTTTTCTCTGTGTGTCTCTGCTTTCAGTCATCTGTTTATAAGGACTCCAGGGAAGTGGAAATAGCACAAGTCATTGAGCACCTGTTTCCCATGTATGAAGTCCTGGGTTCACACACCATTACCTCCTCAAGATAAACTCTCACTGGGAAGCAGATGTAGCTCAGTGGTTGAGCACCTGCTTCCCATATACAAGGTCCTGAGTTCAATCCCTGGTACCTCCAAATAAATAAATACTCCAGCAAGAAGACCAAGACCCACCCTGGGTCACGCCTCACTAACGTAATCCAATCAAAGGCCCCCCAACTGAATGAAATCTAATCCAACTGTCCCATATCCACAGGAATGGATTAGCTTCAAGAACATGATCTTTTCTGGGATCCACAAAAAGCTTTAAACTGTCACAGTTGCTAATGAACCAGAATGTCTTAGTTTTCCAGCACTGTTGTGATAACTATCACACAGTGGATTGGCTTAACCAGCAGGAAGTTATTGTCCCATGGTTTTGAAGGCCAGAAATCCAACATTTGCAGGGCTTGCTTTCTCCCAGTGTCTATAGCATTCCAGCAATCCTTTGTCACATGGTGATCTCTCTCTCCTGTGTATGACCCTCTGGTTTCTACTAATGTCTAGCTCTACTTCTCTGTCCAGTATCCTTTGCTCATAAGAATTTCAGCCATACTGTACTAAGGCTCACTCTCATTTGGTTTGGCCACACCTTAACAAATGAAAGCATCTTCAGAGGTCCTAACTACAAATGGGTTCACACCCACAGTGCCAGGGTTTAGGGCTTGAACATGTATTGTGTGGGGCAAATGATTCAATCCCCAACAGGCCTGACCTCCCAAATCCAAACTGTTTTTCCTCCTTTCCCAGTGATGTAGTTCAAGATGCATGACTAATGTAATTAGTCATCAAGAGACAATGTACTTTGAAGAGAAACAATTAATTTTGGCCATAATTAAATGTAAAGCTTTGGGTAACAGTTCTCTGAGCCTGACAACACATGTGCATCTTGAGTCAGCTCTTAAAAGCTTTCACTTGACTACAATCAAGGTTTTCTATACTTCAGGTCTTATTTGCATTTCATCACAGGGCCTATACCCCTGTTTCTTTCCTGGGGCCTGTCCAATTGTGGGTCTTGGAGGAGTCTTATTATTTTTCTCTCCTTCATACTTTCAGGCATTTAGACCAAGACAGAAAGAAGAATAGGAGTTCTCCATTTCTTGGTAGGAGAGGCATGTTATTAGAGTTGAAGCAGGACCCAGGCCTTTTACCACATTACACAGAAAAATGATCTGTCCATTCCAGCAGCTGCCAAGCAGGGAAACCACTCCACTTTGGTATCCCAAGTATGTGAGGCCTTTAAGATTATGGGGGAGGAGTTGGACCAAGACAAGATGCCTCATCTGGCATGATACCAAAATGCTGAATAGAAATAGTCAAGGAGGCAAGATTTATCAGAGTGAGGCATCTTGGAGCTTATGAAATCCTTTGGTGAAATTATGTTAGGCATTTCATTTTTCCCCAATTTGGAGAAATTTCAAATTGATTTTGTTATTATATAGGATTTGCTAACACTATTTATTTAACTTTTAAGTAAACTGTATAGGAATTTTTTTCTAATTACACACAAAATCCAAATTCACTGCAGAAACCATAGAAAACATAGAAAAGCAAAAAGCAGGGAAGGTTTTATCTTTTATATAACCATATTAACAATTTTTTCTTTCATAACTGAGCTTTTATTGATTGTTTTGAAGATCAGCACACTGGCATTCTGAACAACTTGCAACACAATTCTTAATGTACATACTGAAAACCTAAAAAGCCACATAGCTCTTTTTCTAAAGTTATTCCAGTGACTTTCCATCTTAAAATTTGGAGACAAGCTTTCCTTAAGAGAATTTCAAGTACCAGTACCTTCAAATATTGATAAGCTGTTACATCTTAAGTCCCACTGATTCACAATTTAATATCACATATTCTACATACTCACATTTCCAATCTTTCACAGCACATACAATTATTATAAAACTGGATGACCCCAACCAAGGACGTTACAAGGTATACACAGTTCAGACAGGGAGAGCCAAGATCAGGGAGTGTTTTTAACGAACAATTCTACTAAAAAACATGGGAATAGAAGTAATTTAAAGTGTTCAACATATATTAAATACATGGCTATGACTCCAAATCACCATTTGATGTGCGTTGTATTAACTACCCCCCCACCCATCCATTGGAATGTTAAGTTGACATCCAGTACAGTCAAAGACTACCATAACTCAATGTCCCACTATTTTCTGGTTGTACCAAAAAATAAACAACCAGTAAATGATTTCCCCTCTTTAAAAAAAATCATTTACACTTTAAAAATGGGATGAGGTGGGATTCCAGTCTCATTAAAAAATGTTTCTTCTAGAGCTACTGAAAAACTGTCACTTACAAAATAGTTGATAAAACTATTCCTCTGGATTGTACAAGAAGGGAGAAACAGGTAACCACAGCTCAGACATGGTATCTGATTATTCATCAGACTTGGCTTTGTTCCCTCGGCTTCATCAGAGGCTGTGTGCTCCTCAGTTTTAGGTTCTCCATTTTCTGCACGTAAATATTCTTTATTTTCTTGGTTAGCTACTTCAGCTTGTTTTTCCTTTGCTCCCCTCTTCCCTTTTGGTTGCACATTTTTGCCTGAAGATTTATCCTTTTCCACTACTTTTTTTTCTACTTTCTCAGGAGCAGGTTTAGCTGACAGCCTCGCCCACCCCCACCGAGCTCCTCCTTCCCCGCCCCTTCTGCCTAGCTGATCTTTCTCCTGGGCGTCTTGGTGGTGCAGTGGCCAAGAGCCTTCACAAAGCAGGGCGGCTGGCTGCTGCTTCTCCTGCTGCGGGGTTGCTGGGACCCGTGGCGGGGCTGTTGGGAGAACCCCATTTTTAACATTTGATAAAATGTTCGCTCTTTCTCTCCCTTTCCTTATGTTTTTAAAACATGCAATCATATCACTTATACTATTTTACAGCTTCCTTGTCTGCTTAACAATATATATCAAACATATTTCAAAGTCAGCAGATACTCTGCTACAATACAATTTTAATGGATGTCTAGTATTCCTTCATGTGGATAAACCATAATTTACCTGAGCAGTATCTCATTATTGCGTATTGGTTTGTTTCCAATTTGCTGCTGTTATTATTACTTCCTTCTTTATTATCTCTTAGTTCTCTGCTCGTACTGCTAATGCAGCAGATGACATGGTATTATGATTAATTGTAAATATATTTATTGCCCGCTCTTGCTGTGAATACCTTAAGCTTCTGGGAGTGTTTTTTCATCTGCCATGCCTAGCATCTAGCCCAGAAACAATGTAACAGATGATAAGCATTATTTGATAAGCATCGAATTATATGTATGAACCTAAGAATTGGGTTTGAAGTGCATGTAGTTTCAGAAGTTTTGAAATATAGCAGAGATTGAGTAAAAAATTGATAGTGTCTTATTAAGGCTTGGTAGCTCCTTTTTGATCATCGTATCATCATTCTTTCTTTAAAGAGTGATGGAGGGCCTAGAGACTCCTCTGCAGGTTTATAGTTTCAGAGATCCCATCTCTTTTCAGTTTTCTCTCAATCCAGGGGACATTTCCTGAGACTTCTGTCCACACCAGTCACGGTTTTACTGTTAAATAAACTCTGGTGTATAGTAGATAGGTTTTTTTATTCAGCTCTGCTGCTCATCGGTCATGTAACTTTGGGCAAGTTGTTTTCCCTCTCTGTTTATGAGATTTCCCTACCTGTAAAATGTGAGTAAAATGACCTACTCCATAGGGTTATGAGGGCAAAAAATTATTAGGTATTTTAAAATTAAAATAAATTAATGTATGACAGACACAACACAGTGCCTACTAAATAGGAGGTAATTAATAAGTGCAACTCCTTTACTTTCTTTGCTTTCCCCTTAAGTCCTCTTGACCCTTAGGATTTATCCCACTTCAAACACTAGGGCCTTGGTCTCCTGAGGATTACTGCTTCAGGCAGTCCTCCTCTGCTTTGAGGCAGGAGGGAATTAGCAAGAGAAATAAGTAGCCCTGGCTTTCTTTTTGACCACTCTTTTAATAGCTATAAATGCAAAAGTAGTTACTGCATGTCAGAGGAACCTGAGTGCTGTGTATTTGTAAAGGCAAAGGGCAAGGCGTGCCCTTGCTTGCAACTCTCAAATATGTGCTTTGGGATCCTGCTCTCAGTTCTCATACTTTCTCAAGTCCATATTAAATTAGAGCTGATTTTATGACAGGAAAGAATGTTGCTGATGATCTATACTACTGAGATTGAAGTCTGCGGTGCTCACCCCAGGAGAAGTGACTTCCCTGGTTTCTGGAGTGCCCTGCTCTGTGATTGGGAGTTGAAGATGTATCCAGAGATGGCAGGGGTGTGAGCTGCCCTCGGAGGCTGAACAGGCCACTCCAGCAGAGTCTTATGGTGACTAAATCAGGGCCCCAATTTCCATGCTTATATCTATTTTTATAGAATTAACGCTTCTATGTCCTTGGAGGTAAATGCATATTTATTGAGGTCCAAGAATGGGTGAGGAGATTCTTCTGACCCCCAGAGACTGGATTAGAGCAGTCTTTTGTCATTGGATTCCAGACTGAAATTGAATTGTCAGTCAACAGTTGCAATAAGAGGCAGGCCTTATGCTGCAACCAGGAGTGGCTGTTAGGCTGCTCACCTAATTGGCTGGTTCAGGTTTCAGTGATAAGGTGGGGAGAGGGGGTGCAGGAGGGAAGGAGAACTATGTGGTGCCTGGGAGCTTTTCTCCTGTTCTCTAGTGTTTCCTTGAACTGTAATTATGGTCATAGGGTCACACAGGAACAGAGTGTCTCTTTGGTGAGGACCCTCATGTGTGTTTGGGCCTGAGTGCCTTGGGACATGCAGAAGATCCCAGACAAACTGCAATGAGTGCTTTATGGTGGCTGAGCATGAATCCTTTGTCCTCCCATGAAAGAAAACAGCCCTTTGAGGTAGGTAGGCCTGCCTGTTTTAGGGACAGCCTCTCCTCCTGTCCAAAGGAATGATAATGCATAAAATAAACAGCTAATGTGGGCGAGGAGTCCCTTAAGGGTTTCATAACTTTTTGGTTTGCTTACTGGTGGATAAAAACAGACAAAGAGTTCAAACTAACTGGAAGAGCCAAGTCTACCTTTTGAAAATGTGGCTGATTTGTAGCTTAGATTGGTGGGAGGGAGGTGTCAGGAAGAGACATGTTGGAACCTGTTTACATATATTCTATTCTATTTAGTTTGTGGGAGTTTCTTGAATTAGGGTTCCCCATTAAATTTCTCCCAAGACTCAAGTTGGCCTTAAAAAAACAAGCAAACAAACAAATGAAAACACTACAAGGGATAATACATGCATCTGTGTTTTCAGTCTTATGGAAACTGCATTTTCTGATTCAAAAATCAATTCAGCATGAGTCAAACATCTAGGATCCTTTGCAGGCTAAAAATTTGGCACCCATAGAAGATTAATGATTTAATGATTTTTTTATTTGTTTTTTAAATATGTGTCTGTATTTTTTCATAGGACAGACCAAGGGCTACTTTGAGCAAAGCTGATGGCTTCATTCAGCCTCTCCCTCCCCTGTTGTACCAAGCAATTCTTGAGGTGAGACCTCAGCAAAGGCCACAGCATTTAAACAGGGACTTGAAATGTGGAAAGGATTTAAAGAAGCAAAGTTGGCTTAAGGAATGCTTTCAAGATAAGGGGGGTGAAGACATAGAAATTTCATTTATATGCAATTTCTGTGAAACCTGAATGCTAATAGGCACAGCCAAAAAGAACCTAAATAAATATTATTTTAATTAATGAATTTATTTTAAAATAGAAAAAAACATTCAATGTTCTTTACTTGAATATGATGTTTATACTAAACCAAGCAGTGTTTTTTTACCCACATTCCATGTGTTAAAAGGGTACATAAACTAGAGTTAAGCTAAAAAATAATATAAACCAATATAAACCATGTAAATGGCATAAAATAAGATGAGATGAGATGAGATAGCATAAATAATAATATAAACAAGCACAGCTTGAGCAAGTCTCTAAATCTCAGATCCTTTGAATATTCTGCAATGCATTTGCAATGATGGAAGTTGTAGGATTTTTATATTTATAATGGCCTTGCAGGACACCTTAGAGCAGGGGTTTGAAATGATCTGTTTTTTTTAGTCACCTTAGTAATAAAGAAGAAAAAGGAAGGAATTAAAGGAAGAAAGGAACAAAGGAAGAACATTGAAATTCATGTCTTTCATTGGATTACTGTGTTCTCTATTTTCCATAGTTTACTTATCTCAAAATTGTTTGCATTACACAGATACACCGCCCTATACATACACAGCACCTGGCCTTTAAAAGCTTTTGAGCTTGAAACCTCTGCTGAAAGAGGTTTTCTTCACAGAGCAATTTGTCAGGTCTTGGATGGTGGTCCAACTTTGAAGGCATTGTCAAGTCCTGAATGATAGCACTGGGTGAATTTAAGTCTATTAAAGTATCTGTCCCTGATTTCCTTATCTGTAGCATGGACAGATTAATGTCTTTATTGTGTTGGGGGATTAAAGGAAATAGTATGGGGCCGGCTGTAGCCCAGTGGATAGGGCGCCGGTACACCACATGGGAGGCCCCGGGTTCGGTTCCCAGGGACCTCTCCGAGCGGGCAGACCGCCTGAGAAGGCAAAGCCGCTGTGGGCAGGGCAAAAAGCCGCCATGGGCAGGGCGAGCCACCTGCGAACAGAGCAAAGCCGCCTGCGAACGGAGCAAAAGCTGCCCGGGAACGGAAGCAAAGCCGCCTGCGCAGTGAGCTGACTCGGCGCGTCACCGCAGCAGGGGGAGACAAAGCAGACATAGAAGAACACAAAAAATGAACACACAGCAAGAGCAAGCAGAAAAGAGGAGGGATATGTAACAAAAAATTTAAATAATAATAATAATAAAGGAAATAGTATGAACGGTTTGTTTTTCAAGAGCAGAATAGCCTCATCTCTCAGTCTACAGACATGCCCTGCTCCCTCCCCTTCTCACACACCAGCCTTGTTGGTGTCTGTGTCAATTCATAGGCAGGTTTGTTACTAGCAATGTAGTTATACCCATTTTGGGGGGCCTCCACACCCACACATATGCAAAATATATAACCTCATATACTTTATTGTCTGGTCTCAGAAAAGCTTCAGATAAACTTTTTTGAAAACAGATACAGTTGCCAATGGTTTTTGCTGCTGTTGTTTGGACTCACGTGAAAAACTGTCATTTGCTGAACTCTATGTGATAGGCTCTTTGTCAAGTGATTATTTGCGTTGTCTAAAGTAATTCTCCTTAAGAGTCCTGAGAAGGTGAAACTAATTTTATCTGAAGTCCTGGCTCAGAAGTCCATGCATTTAACCACGAAGCTACACCACCACTGAAAGCGTAGTGAGGAGACCACAACGTCAAGGAACAGCCAAAGTTGTGGAGATCTGGGACCAGAAAATTTCCACTCAATATCAAAACAAGAGTATCTATTTTGAAATGCAAAATATTATCAAAATTAATTGAAGCAATAGTTTTAATTGTCTGCTCCTGAGAAGATAACAGTGAAGAGGCTATTCATCCTGGTTATGGAGAATCATAGTATAAACACACCCTAGAAGTTAAACTCTTGTATTGTTCCCACTGGATATCAGTCCAAAGAAATATTCTGAGAAACAGTGACCTCGAAATATGTATAAATAATTGTGTTTCAATGGGGGCATGATGGGTAGAGAAGAAAATGTGGAATGCGTGGAATACCCACATATTAGTCTTAGAGGTGAGCTCTTTGAGCTCAGTTTCCCGTTAATTCTTACCAGACAATTAAAATTTGATGTAGTATTATTTTTAGAATTTTTAAAGTAGAGGAAAATATGCCATTTGGTCCAATAATGATATTTCAAGCATTTTAAAACAAACTAACACATATCTATTGAATGCCAATTTTGATTTAAGTACTTACCATGCTAGATTCTGTAGAGATGCAAAGAAAATTAAGGAACTTGCTTCTAAAATGCTGACAGTCTATTTGGGTAGACAGTGTATTTATGTACAAAGAATTGTATAACACCAAAATGAAGGCTCCACTAAACAGATTTTGACTAGTTCACTAATCTATGTCCAGAGCAAAGAATGATACTTGGTACGTAGTAGCCACTTAATAAATATTTAGCCAGACTAAATGAATGATTGAATAAATGGCAGAGTGAGAGAAAAAGAGCATTTCCAGTAAATGATAGAGAGATGTCACAAATAGTGCAGGAATAATTGTCAAATTAATGGTAAAGCAAATAAGTACTTAAGGAATTCAAAAGTTGACTGTTGAGAGAATTATAATAAATTATATATGTATGGGTACCCCATCATGATATGTGACACTTACTAATACCTAAAAATATCTACATCCTGAAATTTAGTATAATAGTTGTGTAAACCATTTCTTTTCCATTGTATAGACATACAGATATTTAGATCTAGATAGATATGATAATTTAGGTAAACTGGAATGCAACAAATTCTTGTTTTCTTAACTAATGAGCTGCAGGTAGGGAATCACTTGCTTCTACTAGTAAATTTATTTCCTTTGTTTTTATAATTTCTTCTTTGAACTGTGGGATGTAATTATCTTTCATCCATGCTTTATTATTTCTTTTTCCCTTATCACTTTGCCAATTGTTTGAGTCTACTCTTTTTTACCAGTGGTTTGCCTATTAATTGTGTCAGTCTTGGAAGGATTCCTTCCAAACATGCTATGGTTTGTAGCTTTTAAATATTTCTTCCTCATGAATAGAAATTGTTTTGGTTTTAATCTATGGTGGACTTCTAAACTCTAAAATGGGTTGTTTTCCGCTGGTCCCTTTTCTAGTAAATCTGATACACATATGTACACTGAAATGGCACATTATGCAAATTGCAGCTGAAAAGTCATTTTGGAATATACTATTTTTCTCAAACGTTTCCCTGTCACATGAAGTAGATATGTTAGTCTCAATCTGTATAACAGTCATCTGAATGACTACTGAATGGCTACTGCTTACTTACAAGGTGCTTCACTAGATGTGTTGGGGCTGGAAAAGTTTGAGTCCCATTTTCTTAAGGACCTTGTATCCTAAAGGTAGAGTAAGATGTATATGCATTATTTTAAAGGGTAATTGTGTAAGGAGATGTAGGGTAAACGTCAAATGAGTGGCACAGTAAAGAAATGCTTTAAGGCAACAATGGGATTGGAAAGGAGAGAGGCATAGAGCCCAGTGGTCAGGGACAGCTTCGCTGAAGAGGTAGCAATTGAGTTGGGCCTCAAAGGATGAATGAAGAGGAGCAAAGAGCATTTTATGTGGTTGTAAGAAGAGAGAGTGTGGTGAGTGGAGTGGGCAGAAAGGCAAGAATGAACGAGATAGAAAACCGCGAGTTCGTCAGACTGAATAGAATGGCAGTTTAGTGTGGGAAGTATTAAAAGAAGCTTGGGGAAATTAGGTTGGAGATATAAATGTGCCAGAGTCATTTAAATTTCCAGAAATAGATGGCATATTTATGAACCTCTCTATCAGCATTGCAATAAGAAAAATATTTCAAAGCAATTTTCAGTTTACAAATCACTTTTGTATCCAGGTTTTTTTCCTTCATTTGATCTTTCTAGCACCCCTGTGAGAGATGGTCTTTTAATTAATTGCACGTAACAAAAACTGAGGCTCATGTGGTTGAAGCTTGCCCCTGTCACTTGACTAGAAAGTGTCAGAACACAGATATGAACCCAAGGTCATGGGTCAAGTCATGTCTCTCAAAAAGACATGTTTAAGTCCTGTCCCCCAGTCCTGTAAATGTGGCTTTATTTGGAAATAAAAAGTCTTTGAAGATGTTATTAGTGGATCATGGTGGGCCCTAATATAATATGACCTGTGGCCTTACAAGATGGGAACATTGGCCACAGAAAGACAGACAGACGGGAGAATGTCATGCGATGACTGAGGATGAGATTGAAGCCCAAGAATTGCTGGCAAACCACCAGAAGGTAGGAAGGATTCCCCTCACTATACATTTTGGACTTCAGACCTGTAAGACAAGAGATTTCTGCTTTAAGGCATTCAGCCTGCGGTGTTATGTTATGGCAACCCGGGGAGATTAAGATACCAGATAGGACTTAAATCCCATTTTCACTTTACCTATCAGAAGATGATCATCAATCATTATCACATGACCAAAACAGGCATAAATATGAGATGCTATTTCTTGTAGAGTGTTAAGAAAGGAGCTCATTTCTGTCTGGATAACACCATTTGAATGGATGATGGTGAGATCACCTTTTCAGTTAGAAGAGGTGGTTTAATGAATATTTGCTGAATTATTGTCAGTAGACTAATGGCTTGTTTATGACTCTGTCACTTTTACGAATGAACAGACCACATGTTAATTTGTAACCTAAATTTTTCTGGAGATGTTGCAGGCCACTTTCAGTATCATTTAAATAGCACTTTTAACTTTTTCCAATTGATTTCCACATTCCTTTCTTATACTGAATTGTTATAACATTTCTGTGATATGAACATAGCAGATGTTATTATCCCCATTTATCAGACTTATGAAAGCAAGCAGAGTTAGAATGAACTGCCCATTATCCCACTCATATTGGTGGTAGAGCCATGTATCTTGACTTTCAGACAGGCTAACAGTTCACAATTCCAGGCTGCTTCCAGGATACTTATCATAGCTTATATTGGTAGTACAATTTAGAACATATCGGAAGGTATGGAAATACGTTTTGATGAGTTACTGTGTCTGGATTTTCCCTTGAAATTAGCAATTTCTAAATATGAGCTCCAAGTCTTTCCCTCATTGTGGCTGGTGCTGTAAATGAACTAATTAACATTCATCTATTTTCAGCTTGTGCCACCATATACTGTGACACTTACCTTGCTAATGATTGATAGTGGGAAGAAATTATCTTTCACTTCAAAGATGAGCTCTGTGGTAGAAATATGACCATGACCCTGATGTTGGACATGTGCCAACCTAGCTTTTAAGCACTGGGGACAAGAAAGGGTTACCTTCCTGGGCAGTGACACTGAAAAGAGACAAATTTCCCATAATATATTACACTAAGGTCTGAATCATTGCTTTCTTCTCTCCTCCCTCTGGCCGAAAGTAAAAGATTTCATTTGGCCTCCTTCAATTTCCAGGAGGATTAAAGTGCAAATCGTATAGCCAAGGGGCCCATCCATGACAATAGAATAGAGTTAGTTAACCTTGACTAAAGTTAATTTAGCTACTGGAAATGGTAACAGGCAAGGTTGTGGAAGACAGATGCCAGTCTACACTATTCTTTATCAAATGTTTTGCCACTTTCCCTAATGTTTCAACTAATTTGCTTCGAATTTTTCAAGTTAAAAGTGTATGCTTTATTTGCTGTAAGATATTAGTCATACAACTTGCTCATCTTTGTTTTTTTGAATATTTATGTGATCATTATCCAGGATGTGATGGCATAATTCAAATTAAGCAACACTTTAATTTACATTTCTTTTGGTTGGTAACAAAAGTGTCAAAAATGCATTGTATAGCATTTCTATTACATCTCTTCTTAAAAAGGACAAAGTTTCTTATAACATTTGATTGATTAGATAATAACAATAATTCATTCTGCTAACACCTTCAAATTCAGATCAGTTTTTGTTTGTTTTGTGGGTTAAGAAATTGAAATAAAATAAAATAAGTTCTTGCTCAGTGCTGCAAAATAAGATTTTGGCTTTGGTTTAAACTTCATCCAATTCAGGCTTTTCCTCAATAGACTACCCAGCTTTTTAAGTTAACATGTGTTTTGGCCAACACCATTGTTAATTAGTCACAGAATAAACTTTATCTACTTTTATTTGCAAGGTACATTTAGGCATACACACTATTTTCCTAACCAATTTTTCCTCACACATTTGTAAATTAGAAATAGAAGAGAGATTACAGTGTGCATTTCCAAGGGGCAGGATGTTTTGATTTTTTTTCTCTCTCTCTGTGCAGACGTTAATTCAGGGTCAGGCCAGTCCCCCATGGCTAGCTACTTAGTGGTGTAACTAGAACATTCTATATACGTGGACCCTCAGGCAGCCCCTCACTTGTCAGCGCTGGGCTCTGATGATTTAGTAAAATGTTAGTGTCGATAGGCTCCTGATAAAATTCTTGTTGTAGTGTGTAGAAGCATAACAGTAGAGTACCAAAAGTAGAATTCCAAAAGGATATGAGTTTAAATTAGCCATTATAACTGTAATATTTTAAATTTAATTTAACTATCAGATATACAAGCACAAAGGATATGAGCCACAATTTTAAAAGGGAAACAAAATGAATAAAAGATATCTTCATCAAAGGGATGTTTAAATTTGAATAATTGGAGAACAATTTTCTGCAGTTACATGTTACCTGGAGAAAAATAATGTCAAGGCATTTCAGTCAGATCCCCTTTTAATGTGTTTTGCTGGGCAGGCTGGCCTCCTGGAATAAAGGCTGCGGTCGTGAGGTTATGCAGGGACACAAAGCCGCCCAGCTCACAGGGCAGGGGAACAGCTCAAATATATTCTGTTTATAAGAGTGAAAAGGCTGAGATGTTGATGCCTCTGAATTAAAGAGCAGAGTGAGAACCCTGTTGTGATTTCTACTATTAGGAGACAAAGATGTCATCTATTTCGTGTGATCTATTAGTGTTGTTAAAAGAATCAAATGAGATAATGTATCTAAAAGCCCTTTGAAAAGTGTGAAAGGCTATGTAAGTACACGGGGCAGAGGGCGCAGTTTGGCCTACGTTATACCAAGGTCTTTGATTAGCTGAGCAGTTGACCCCTGGGTAACTCAGAGTCTGAACTACCATCACACTTAGATAAATGAGAGCTTGGCAAATGGAGTGATTTTGTTTATTAAATTAAATGAACCTGAAAGCTGGTAAGAAAAAAAATTAAATTCTTGCAATTGAAAGTTTTTTAAAAATAGCAATTCATTTTATTGCTTTAAAGGATAGTGTACCTGTGTTGGAAAGATCATGAGCTTCAGAGTCTGACACCTCTTATTTGGAACCTGATTCCCATAATTTACTCATCTCAGCCAAGTTAATTAAACTCTCTGAACCTGTAAAATAAAGTTAATAATACTCATAACATGTATCTCTGTAAAGATCAAATGATTTAACTTAACATAGAGCACCTAGTAATATGTGTCAGATACTTGGTAAGCGTGAAGAAAAATCAAGTTCCCTTCTCTGGTTGTAATAATGTAAGCCACGAATGCTCAAAGTGTGGTACATGAGCCCACCATTTCTGAATCACCTGGAGGAACAAACATGAAGACCCTTGAAACCTATTACAGATCTTCTGCAGGTAGGACCTGGGTACATGCTTTTTGATAAACATGCCTGCCCATGTATAAACTTATCAAAGGTGACAGCCACCAATTTAGAGTCTTGCAATACAAGTACTTCACTGTGCAGGGTGGTTAAAATTGAGAGTGTAGGAGCTGAACTTAAAGCTGAACTGACCTAGAAACTCCTAATGGGAGTTTTATTTTGAATTATTTTTGTTGCTGTTGTTATTACCATTATTATTAATACAGTCATTTGATTCCTTACCCCAAAGTCCAGAGCATTCATTATATATTCCTTGCAAGTGGGGGTCCTAGTGGGTAAAAGTGTTTGAGGTTTTACTGCAATCGATTGTGCTTTAACATGTTTGGTATGGTCAAAACCAGAAATGAAATTAATAAGGAATAAAGAATTGAAATTTGTCATATCCTAAAACTCCAGATTAAAACTTGATAAACATATTCACTGTGGTCAAATAAGGATATAACCTATCCTTGCCTGAGACAGATAGAGGCACATAGAGAAATTCAGGCTAGATGCTTATGAGCTTGATCCTAGATGCTATGCAATAGTTAAGAATTGGAAATATATTTTTAATATGGGCAAGCCAAATGTTGGATCCATTTATTTTTGACTCTCTTTAATGTTCATTCATAGCTCATAATGTCAAATTACCAATTTGACATTAATTTTAATGTCTAAACCTTATTCAAAGAATAAATTATTGAAATTGCAGAGAGAATTAATGATATCTAATAGTTTACTGGAAAATAGGGAAGTCAAAATCTGGAACAGACAAAGCAAGAACAGTGTTTTTAAGGATCTCTGTGCAGAGAGGGTGTGTGTGGAATAGGGGGAGTACATCTTGAGGGAGGATCAGGTATACATTTATAGCAGAGGGAACTGAAACTTTCTCTGTAGTGGTCTGGAGTTAATACATTATTGAGTATATGTAGGTTTCTAAATTTCTTCTCTTTTACAGTTTGCCAAAATATCAAGGCCCTTTGGCAGTTATCAGGAGTACCTATTATTGGTTCAAAAGATTCTTTCCTTGCATGTAGTCAACAGCTGAATTACCTTCAGTGGTAATACAAGTCTGCAGTTCCTTTGAAAACTGAATGTTTAGCCACAATATAAAGTTGCAAGCAGAATACTTTACCTACTCTCCTGGTCTTTACCAAACTTTCTTTATATAGGAAGGCTTGCTTAGCTATTACACATGTTCTGGTAAATGTTCCCTAGCCAACAATTTAAATCTTTTCTTATCATTTGACCAATAAGAGTACGGTTTAGATTTATCAACTCAAAATATATCCTCAAAAATGGGATTGTTGGGGAACTGGTCTACCAAAGGGCCTTTGTTCCTGTTGAGCGCTTGACAAATTTTGTGAACCTAGAAGATTCTCCTGACCTGACAGATGGGAGCTTCCTTCCAGGAATGTATAAATCATTTAATATAAGCTAAAGTTTTAACATTTTAGAATTAAACGATGGATAGTTTATTCCTTAAGCATAAAACTACGATCCTCAATCAATGGGTCTAGAAGAACTACCAGGATCAATTCAAAACAGTTGTCCCAAGCAAGAGAAACAAGATGTTGGATATTTTCAATTCCTCTTGGTCTTTCTGATTTATTCTTTTAGGTCATAGTTAGGGTAAACAGATATGTGCCTATTATCCTGGGGATACCTGTTAATGGAATCCTCTTCTTTTCTCTAACATGTTCTGGTTTGGTTGATACTTTATATGGCCACCTTTGTCATAATTCACAAGTTAACTTCCTTTGGGAAACCTTTCCTGACCGTCTAGAGTGAGTGATTAGATTCTCCTGGTACAATTTGTCATAGTACTGTGAATTTCTACTTCATTGTACTTATAATAGTTGTAGGTGAATTTTGCTAACTATATATTTAATACATTTTTCACTAATAGAATGAGGACAAGGACTCTGTATGGTTCAGGATGACATCTCAATGCCTAGCAAGCACATAAGAGCTAATCAATAAAGCAACGTTGAGCAAATGCAGGCCTGTTGCTCAACAAGTGAGCCCATGTGGTTTCCCATTGAAAAAGGTGGTGCCATCTTCCAGTGTTTTAAAACACAGTACCTTTACCAGAGGTTCCCTGAAAGACTGGCTCTTGAAAAGCTAAGAGCAGAAGACAACTCCCTTAGAAACCAGCAAGGATTCCTATACCTATATGTGTTTCACTAGGAAGTGAAGGCCAGTGGCCACTGTGTAAAGAAACCTTTTCTTCATTGATTCTGAGTAGACAACATGGCTTTGAGCTATGACTAGAGGCTCTCTTGTGGCTTTAACTCTAGCTTCAGGGGCCTTGGGTTTCTTCCACCTCATTAGGGATCTATACCTTGACTCCTTACATGAATAGTCTCAAATAAAGGAGACATGGGAAAAGGGAGGAGGGACTGGAATGGGAAAATGGACAGAAGCAGACTAAATCCCATTCATACTATGCACCATAGATTTTTCCTTCCTGCCTTATCTCAAACTTCCTATCCCACTTTGTGGAGTTGTCTTACGTAGGAGTAGCATATCCTCTGGGAACAATGTGGCTTTCTTCTGTGTAATTTAGGTACCCTACCCATTATTGAGGATTACCTCTCAAGGTCCTGGAAGTCCCCTTCAACTGTGAACCTTGTCTTCTCCCAGATGCTTCAAATCCTTTATCATGCTGGCAAAGGATCTGGCAGGGAAACTATAGGGATCAGAACCAGACAGTCTTATCACAAAGAAAGCTCATTGGACAATTGAAAACATGCCAGATTGTGTCACAGAGCTGTCATTATTACAACCAAAAGCTAATAAAATTGATATTATAGTTAGCAGGAGCAGTCCCTATAGTTGTAATTTCTATGATACTTTTGGAGGTATTAAAAACTGCTCATGAACCACCAACACCTGGTTATCCAATCCCTGTCTGACACTAGATTAGGAATCTTTAGACAAGATATCTCTAAATTTCTTTCAACTCTAAAGTTCTTTAACTCTAAGGTTCATTTATATCAGTTCCAATTTCCAGAGTGTTCACCAGCCTAGGAAACCCTGCCCTTGCAATGATTTTCTTAAGTTAGTCTTAAAATATTAATAAGTTTTCTATTTCTTTATAAATCATGTATATAAATGTGTTCAAATGTTCATGGGGCATTGCCACAGTGGGTAGAGATTCACACAACAACTGAAAGAATATTGAATTCCCATCCTGGGGAGCTCTGCCATATTCTCTAATGGAACAGCATCAATCCCTCAAGTACAGGGGCAATGACTAGTGAAGAAGGATAATCCATTGATGGACCCTTGATATTGACAACTATGCTTATGAGCCTTTGCTCTTGAAATTGCAACTTAGCCTTTGCTTTTGAAATTGCAACTTATGGGGTACCTAAGAGTTACCTCCTGAGAACCTCCATGTTGCTCAAATGTGGCCTCTCTCTAAGCCAAACTCAGCATATAAATGCATTACCTATCCCGCAGCATGGGACATGACTCCCAGGCATGAGCCTCCCTGGCACCGAGAGATTACAACCAAGCACCGCTGGTGATGCAACTGGAAAAAGACTTTGAATAAAAGGGGGAAAAGGTAAAGATAAATGAGTTTATATGACTAAGAGGCTTCAAAGTGAATTGTGAGGTCATCAGAGAGGTCATGCTTATGCACATCTCAGCAGGATATCATAGACTGCCAAAGTATATACTACCCCAAATAGTGGGGCTCCTGAGGGCTCTGGTGACACCCAGGTCCTATGGTCATAGCAGATAGCTCTGGAGTTTCGTGCCTTGCCAGTGGGCCCTACTTTGGAGTTTGTGCTCCCAAGTGTGACAGAGTTAGACTCAGATGTTACTTCTCTACCTATGCCTCTTCTTTCCCTTTTGTTTAAACCTGTAGTTGGAGTTGGTAGGTGTCTGTCCAAGAGACTTGAATCTCTGGGCTTCCCATATGCCAGCTGGGCTCTGAGCCTCAGTGGAGTTGCAACGCTTACTCTCTAGTTCATTGGACTCACCAAGGACAACTAATGAGGAGGTGAGGATAGACAACCACCACACCAGGGAACTGAGGGAGTCTACAGCTGCAAGCAAGAGAATCCCATCCATCAGCCATATTGGATCGAAGCCCCATCTCAATTAGAGGCAGAGTGGTCATCACCATCCCAGAATCCTCAGGATTGGGGACTAAAATATGGACTAGGGTGTACTTACTGGTATTCTACTATAGACTTGTGATTCTAGCAATGGAAGAAATTATATTATGGATGTGGAGACAGTGGCCCCTGGAGATGCTGAAGTCAGGGAGAGGGAAAAAGACGTGTAATATGGGGGCATTTTCAGGACTTGGAATTGTCCTGAATGACATTGCAATGACAGATACAGACCATTATATATCTTACCATAACCTACAGAATTGAGTGGGAGTGAGTGTAAACTACAGTGTAAATTATCATCCATGCTTAGTGACAGTGCTCCAAAATGTGTTCATCAATTGCAATGAATGTACCACACTAATGAAAGTTGTTGTTAAAGTGGGAGATGTGGGGAGTGGGGCATATGGGAATCCCTTATATTTTTTATGTAGCATTTTAT
>PVKH010011015.1:0-17962 GCA_004027955.1 Chaetophractus vellerosus | reverse complement strand
TATCTGTAAAGGAATTACCATTAAGCCATTATTATCAGAGAATGAAATCCCTGACCTTTACCTACTGCTTGGTACTTAAAATGTCCTTTGTACTTTCCGTTGTTACTCTCCTCATATTAAATGAATTGCCTCTCACTGAAGATCTACATTTAATAATGCCATATATATTATCCTTTTTCACATTAAGCAAATGGAGAGCCAACCCCACTTTCAAGCATGTTTTTGATTTGTAATGCTGAGCAGTTTTTACTTATCACTTCTAGAGTAGAGAAAGTTCCATGAGTTTAAATCCGTGGCCATAGACTACTTATCTCTTGTGGAGAAGCTGAATTTTCTAAATAGACTGTGCTGACATTTCACCATTGAGGTACAGTCTGCATAATGCATCATATTCTCCAGCACAGAATGAAAGCACTTCAGACGATGAGAAGGTAAAATAGGCAAATGTTAATCAACTACTGAATTTCTGGGTCATAGATTTCTATTTCTAAAATGCCAAGATCCTATGAAAATATATCAATTCAAAATCGTTATTAAGCATGGCCTTTCATTAAAGGTATATTTTGAAACTTTAGAAAGAATTTGAGATCAATAAGATGAATCTAATAGACATTAGGTAAATCCAGAAATCTTTTCATTTCTTTTCAGTTTTATATCTGTATCTCAAAAACCAAAGGACAAATTAACTAGTCCATGAAAGAGAGCAAAGATGAAGGATCATGACCAACTGATGAAATGACAGGTGTTTATAAAAGTCTGAGGCCTGGGAGGACAGAACTAGAATGTAAAGGATGGAGGGGAACCAGACTTCTGATTAAAACAACATAAACAGGATACAAAAAGGAGGATAACAAAAATAATAATGAAGTGTTGCACAATGTGTATGAAGTCAGAGTCATAATTTCTTCCTGTCAGAAGATTTAAAAGAACAATAAAAATTGCTGATTTAGAGCTGTGCTATTCTCTAATAACCACATAAGATGCATTTTAAATTTTAACAAGAATACCAGTTATTCACAATTGCAAAAAGATGGAGGCAACCCAAGTGTCCCTCAACCAATGAATGGATAAATAAAATGTGGTATATACATACAGTGGGACATTATTTAGCTGTAAAAAGGAATGATGTTCTGATTATATAGGACAACGTGGATGAACCTTGAAAACATCATGTTGAGTAACTAAGCCACATACAAATATTGACAAATATTGTATGACCTCATTGATATAAAATGATTAGAAGAAGCAAGCTCATAGAGTCAGACTCTAGAATATTGTTTACTAGGTGATGAGGTGGATGTAGGGAATGAGGAATTAATAGTTAAATTGAACAGAGTTTCTGTTTGGCTTGATTGTAATGTTTTGGTAATGGATGTTGGTGATGGTAGCACGGCAGTGTGAGTGTAATAAACAGCACTGAATTATGTATTTGAGAGTGGTTAAAAGGGGAAATTTTAGGTTGTACATATGTTACTAGAATAAAATTTTTAAAAAAAACATAGGACTGTACAACACAGTCAACCCTATTGTAAATGATGGACTATAGTTAATAGTACAATTATAAAACTGTTCTTTCATGAATTGAAACAAATGTTCCACACGAATACAGGGTGTTAATAGTAGGGTGGTATATGGAAATTCTGTATTTTATACGTGATTTTTCTGTAAACCTACAACTTCTCTAATAAAAAAAAAATGAAAACAAAAAAAGGTCACCAGTTATGAAAAGGAACTGTAGAGATAAACTGGAACTGGAGTTACCCACTTTGATTGTCATGCTATGATCACAGGACATTTTCTATTAAGGGAACCATAGAAATAAGGGCTTCAGACAATTAACTCTCAAGCAACATGCGAGTAGTCTATAATGATGCTGATAATACTTCACACTTTAACCTTCAAAAGAGCTTTAATCCCCCAAATACACCATGTGCCATGTCACCAACTTGATAAATGGGAGAGAATTGATGATGATAAATGAGTCAGCATAGGAAGCAGAGCAGAGAGGGTCCAAAATTTGGCTATGGAGCTGATATTCCATAAGCTAAGAGTTGTTTAATTATTGTAAAGAAATAATTCTTATTATGAAATTATTTAAAAGACACAAACACACACATACATAGCATGTTAAATTTGAAACTGATATTTCTACTTAAAACTGGCTCTTTAGAGCCTTAGTAGTTCAAATTCATTTGAAGCAGGAGACTCCTATGGTTCTTGATAATGTAAATTAATTCAAGCTTAGTTTCTATTACGATAGCGGTTAAAAATGTGTGGACCTTTGGAATAAATCTGTTAGAAAAAGTGTAATGCACATCCAACTCACCAAATGGGCAAAGGTAGGGGAAGAAAACAAATAAACAAAACCTTGAGCAAAGGCAAGACAGGGGCCCATTCGGCCTCATTAACCAGGGATCCGAGCTGTGACCTGCCTTTGGCCCCGCATGATCCCCCCACCAGCTGCACTTCTCTGGCACAGAGGGTGGTTTGCCATATACTTGTTAGTTAACTGGGATGGTAGCCAAAGATGTTTCTTTTCCTTTTCTCATATTTCCAGAATTGGAGGGATTTTTCCTACATATTTTTCACATAAAGATGCAGTGTAGAGTCCACCCACTGTGAATAAATTTAATTTAGCCGTCTTTATGCCGCCCTGATTCCCATCGACTAAGAGTCTACAACACAGGGGCAGATGTGTAAACTGGGAAATCTTCCCGACTTCTTTGTTGTTGTTGTTATTCCACTTAATGCCCAGGCAGTCTTCAATACTCCACATTAAACACAGCTCTTGTGTCCGTAAACATGCCTTCAGTTTTACTGAAGATAGGTTCACTGTTCACACCAGATTGTGGTCCAGGCCCCTTAAACGTTTGAATTGTCATTCAGTAATATTGCTTGAAAGGGTAAAGATCGTCGTGTTTCAGGGGAGGTTCTTTTTGTCCACTGTGCTTTCTCACACTTGAAATCACATTACCATGTTATAGTATACCGAGGTATGGCAAGTATTTCGACAAATGACATAGTCTAAAGTATCAAAATTCAATCCATGGTGAAAAAGAGAAATTCAGCTTTAAGTGTTGCTAAACTTCCGATTGTGGTTCTCCCCGGTTACAGCACTAACATTCAAAAGGCACGTCTGGGCCTTTTAACAAGTCACCCATTACGGCTTCCATATGCTATTTGAATTTTTTACTTGGTGATATCTAGAAAACAGAGTAAATTCCTTTTGTGATCACTGTTCTGGTCCACTTTATAGTTAGCAGCATGCAATATAGCACTTTTCCCACACAATGATTATTAATGCTACAATCTAGCTTTGAAAATCAGTTATCAATTTACATTCTGAGTACACCAATTAGTATCTGAATTTTCTGTAAAGTAGGTCAGTTAATAGTTTCCACTTTCTCTTCATTAATTTTCACAGCTTTCCATTCCCATCTGTAGACTGGGAGAAAATCTGACTCCAAAGGTTCTGTTAGACTTAATAAGGTGCAAATAATAATTTAGGATACAGTTTGGGGGCTGTTCAGTTGATGTGTTTCACCCTCTTTGGCTGTGGCTGACAATATACTTGATGACAGAGAGGAGGGCGATATATCTTTTAGGTTCATTTAAGTAAAACTATGTAGCATGTATTCTTTTGCTCCTCGTCTTTTCTGTTTTTAATTTATTACCTACATTTTTCCAATTCTGCAGTTGAAACCCGATGAAAGGATCATCAAAACAGAATACGGGCTACTGATTCGCAGCTTGCAGAAGAAGGACTCTGGGATATATTACTGCAAAGCACAGGAGCACGCTTTCATCCACACCATAGTGAAGCTGACTTTGAATGTCATTGAGAATGAACAGATGGAAAATACCCAGAGGGCAGAGCACGAGGAGGGGCAGGTCAAGGATCTGTTGGCTGAGTCACGGTTGAGATACAAAGACTACATCCAAATCCTTAGCAGCCCAAACTTCAGCCTCGACCAGTACTGCGAACAGATGTGGCACAGGGAAAAGCGGAGACAGCGAAACAAGGGCAGCCCAAAGTGGAAGCACATGCAGGAAATGAAGAAGAAGCGAAATCGAAGACATCACAGAGACCTGGATGAGCTTCCTAGAGCTGTGGCCACGTAGTTTTTTATTTAATTTAAAGAAAAGAATCCTTTACTTGCAAAAATACTGTCTTCTGTGTTGTACATCCCTGATACTAACTCGTCAGTGCTTTCCATGGAGTTTTGCTAAGGCACAAGAACAAAAATCTGAATAAGACTATAAATGGTGAATGTGAGATAGTAAAGGCAAACCATTTTTCCAAGAACTGAACTTGCAATTGCAAACCACAAGAATTATCCTCAAAATAGGGACTTTACATTTCTAAGTGGTTTTTTTTTTATGTTTTGAGTTTTTGAATTTATCATATCATGTAAATAATTGAGCTAAGCAAGCATCAAATTTGATATTGTGGTAAGGTGGTTTATTTCCTTTGCATATCTGTTAAGCATGGAATTTTCCATGCCATTGTGCTATGTTCTTATGAGCATGTATTATTCCATTCTAGAACTGGCTACCTTATGGTAGGAATTGGAGGGAAGACACACATTCAGACAGTTCACATTATCAACACAAACTTCCCAGTGAGGCATTCAGTCTTGGAGCATGGTTTAGGAGTTTGGAGATGTGTGTTGTTTCTTTCACTCCACAGAGTTTGCATTTAGGGTACTGTGGTAATGATTGACTGAAGGGCATAAATGCTCCTTCCAGGATTCTTTATGACTTGTCAAGGATAACAGGTTCACAAGGAGAAGGTGGTATTTGCTTGGGTGTTTTCAGAATATATGCTGAGCCCTATGGGGACAAATGCTTAATGAATATTGTAATAAAATATGTGAAAATTATTTTAATAAGATAAGAAAAATATGACAGATACTGTATCCTGATGAGGAGACACATGGATGGGATTTGTTAGGGGACAGAAGGAAAGACAGCCATAAATTCTGGCTTTGGGGAAAATTCATCTCCCCATAAAAGGGAAGAAAAATTACAAGTAAAGCAAGTGAAATTTCATGGAGTTTTACTTGAGCATAAGTACTGCCAATTTGCAATCCATATGTTAAAGAAAATTTAGAGTATAACAGACTGCTAGCAAAATTCCAAGGAAAAGTAATTTTTCTGAAGGATCATGGGAAGGCTGTACACAAATCTTATTTACAATCAATGGGATTTCAATATGCACTTCCTTTCTTTTTCTAAAGATTTATTGTACTCTGCATATAATTTCCATTTACTGTCTTTATTCTCTACTGAATATTGGATCATTTGATTATATTTGAAGAAATAGGAAAGAAGCAATATATACATACAGAGAGAGGTGGACTTAGGTAGATGACAGTGATGGGGTGTGGGGATATATATTTGGTGACTAACAGAACAAATGCAGAAATTTGACAACGGAAAGGGTTAAATTAACTCTTTGACATCTTTTCATCACACTAACTTTTTACACTTCTGACGTTATAACTCAAGTAGTATTGTTTTAGTAATTTAATAATAAGCCTAACGTATGTAAAGTAAAAAAGTTCGCAACAGTAACATAAACATCTTTCATATTTTGATAGCACTTTCAAATGTTTCCCATTTGACTTTCCTTCTGTATATGTGGGGTGTGATCCCTGTCTGTTTAAGCAGGACTCCTCTTTCCTTCTTAAGACACACAACCCTTAGCCTTCTTCTGTTTTGCCTTTTCACACTCTTTTTCATGCGGAATGAAAACTTCCTCACATGGATGGCATCTTTTCTGAAAACTAAATAACAGACATTGCTTGTTTCTTATGCATTCGGCATGCCTTGATAGAAGTCTGAGAACCCTGTACGATTGGACGGCAGCTTATTACAATGTTCACTATCACATCTGTGACTCTGACTCTAGGTTCAGGACATTTTCTCTATCGTTCATTCATTTTATTTTCATATTCCTTACCTAGCTCAAAGTAGTCACACTGTTATATATATATATATCATATATATATTTATGATTGAGTACTCCCTTTAGATATGATAACCATGCAATTTGTTGATGCTTTACTATAAGGAAAACTTAAGGAAGTTACATTAAAACAAAGTGAACCAAAAGAGAAAATAAAATATAAAAATAAAACACAAAAAAGCAAAGTGAACCAAAAGGAATCACACTTTTGAAAAGTAAACCATAAGAATAATTATGGCAAGATCAGACTTCTAATTACATCATAAAAGAGTATGTATAACTATTGATTTGCTGGGTTAAAATGTTCCAGGAACATTTGCAAGCTCATGGCAAATAAGTGGGAGCATGTTTTACTTTTTCAAGATTTCCAAATATTTGTATATCAGGGAGTTATGGTCAAATCGTGGATGGCTTTGGAAAAATTACATGAAGCTCAAATGTCAGGTTTAACTTGTGAAAATAAATTTTGTTTTCATCAAAATTTAAATGCCCAAGCCATTTTTTAATGACTACTTTCTAATCCTAGTTATTCAGACAGAATTTGGGAACTTATTTCATGCTTTACATGTCAGAATGGTAATGTTCTGGCTGCTTAGGATCCAAACTATTAGTTTATGATAATTACTTAATATATAGTGGAAATATGATAACTAAAAATATCATAATAAAATTTAATCAATGGGAGAGAGCTTCTATGTATTTACAAAGATAGAAGGTGTCTAAACTATGTTTAAATACCTAGAACACTTACAGGAATTGTGTGAATATATTAAGTCCATATATGTGTCCACATTGTATGCGTCCTCACCAATGAAAGTTTTATTAAATTTTCTTTGAAGTAATGAAAAAGAGAATCAGGAGCGAAAAGAAGAAACCGTTCCACAAGCTGCCTCTCTATAAGTTGACTAACTATAACTTTATGGAACTGTGATTTGGAATCATTAACCATATGGTTTGAATATAAGCATCTTGTAGGTAGGATTAAGCTGTACATTTGCTTCTTGCTCCTGTGCTCCATGAGTCCTGGCATAGTGGTAAAAGCTCTATATAACCCTATTGATTTAAAATAGGAACGGATACAAAATTCATTTTTTCGTTTATGTTCACATAATGAAATCAAGAAATAGTTAAACAACTTGTTTGATTCATGGTTTTGTCTATATAATGCCAGAAAGCAGGTTCCCGAGATTAGGTGGTTGTAAGCAATTACTGAATCAGCCTTGCTTTAGTTAGATGCTCACCTGTGGTTCCACTTTGCAAGTAATGCCCCCACTGCCTGAAAGCCATGAACTACAAACCAACACATTTGTACTACCTATGGGCTTGTTATCCTAGCAAACAACTTATATGGCAAACATTTGAACTGCCGTTTCATAGTTTATGCTTGATAAATCTTGGTAGAAGGGACCAAATATCTTTTGCCTTTAAAATATTTTGGCTATTAAAGTCGCACATAATTAATACATTGTACATAATCATTCAATTAACATACAAAAAAATAACTAATTTAAGATCTCACTTTGATTCTGAGTAGTGCAGATGGGGTATTTTGTGAGTTTGTCTTAGAAACCTCTCCAGTAACATTTAGTTTCAGCCATGGTTCAAGCACATTTTTTAAAACCTATTTTAAAATTTCACAACAATCAGGTGATAGTGGTCTAATGATGATTTTAGTGGGTTTCCAAATGAAGACCATCTTTTCTGCTCAATAGATGTCTAATCAACTAAATATTCTGATGAAAAAAATAATATTTTTCTATGAGGATATTTAGTGAGAAAATAGTTGTGTAGGAAAAATGTGTATTTGAAAATGACTATTATGATGAATAGCACAGTACCAAAGTAATCAAAATGTCAATATTTATTACAAAACTAAAATTACAGATTAAAAAAATATCTCTTTATCCCGGTTAGCACCAGAAATGATCTTTATTGGTTGTTTTCATGTATTTCTGAGACATTTTGTAAAGGTTAAAGTAGTAAACTCCATTAGGAAAAAGCAGATCAAATTTTTGGATTTAAAATCTAGATTAATCATAAGGCTTTGTAATTCTTTCTGCCCTGAATTATATATATGTTCTTGGTTTTAAATTAGAACACTTTAACATTTTATTTAAATAATTTTTAAGGTTTTCTAGGTTAATTTTTAAGACTATAGAACACTAGTTAGTAGTTTCAAATGCACTCGCCCAACAAATCAGCTCTCCATGGAGAGTGTCTTAAAAAAAATCTATGTTCATTCTTGGTTTTTCAATTTGTCTCCATTGTCTTCATACATATGTCTTTAACTTCCTTGTGTCTTCTCTCCTGCATTTAATTCCATCTATTTATGATACTACATGGAATCATGCCTGTCTTCATTCAGTTACTTGAAATTTATTGGAATTTTAAAAGTTTGTTTAGAAATGGATAATTTTATTAATTAATTTATGTAGAACCATTTTTTTCTAAAGAGCTTAAAACCACTGCATTCACATTATTGAATGAACATTTCTGAAAACCAACCAAATTACTTAAGAGGTGGAAAAAGCCAAAATAGTAGTAGATGAATTATAATTCACACCTTCTCATTATGTCTGTTGGCTAAATAATGCTTATTTACAATATAATGGCTGCAAAATGATCTTACTCTTAAATTTTGTGTTTGGGGTCTATATTTTGATTCTTCATATGCTATTAAGTTTTGTCCGTGCTGAATTGTATAGAATCAACTAAAAGATTAGTTGACAGTGGTCAGTGCCTGTTTTTCAACATTACCAAAATTAAATTTCCAATGACAATGTAATACTTTGTCCACAAAGTAATAAAACTGAAGCAGGGTAGTTATTAAACACTGATTTTCAAAAAACTTAAATATAAAATATATTTCATATATATCATAAGTGCAAATGGAAATCAAAACTGAAATAGCTTCCATTAAAATTTACGACGTTTGTCTTAAACAGCATGTTGGACTTGATTGGGTTTCTTGGGAATGGATAGTTTAAAGTAAATAAGTATGAATGAAATTTTTTTTACAGAAATATTATTTCTCATGGTAAGTGACCACAGTACTTAATTCAAGTTATATGTGTGCTGAGGATAAAAAGTAAAATTTAAAATTCCCAGATTCTACACATTGATAATGCAAAGACAGTCACATGCACATGACTTATACCTCTCATTTAAATATTTTGTAGTATAAAAAAGTTATGGAAAGTTTTAGGTAGATGATTTTTGGGGAAAGTGTAAAAAACTGTCAGAAGCCATAGTTAATCATGAAATTTAATTCTCGTATTGTAAGTGGTTACCAAACAATAATGCATTTACAAATTTGCTATTTTAAAAGAAATGTAGCCTTGTAGTCTAAAATAATTGAAAATTACTAAATGTATATTTTGGTCATATTATAATAAAACACAAATATTAGTGTTCATGATTGTAAACAGAATATTGGTTTCTGTGCAAATTTTGTTTACAAACACCAAACACGGTAACTGAAATTTATACATAGAATTAACCTAAATCAAGTATCAAAAGAAAATGTTTCCTGACAATTTCCAGTGGATGTGTTTGTATTTTAAATATGTAATAATTAATTTCATCTATAAAAGAAAAGAAGTGTGTCCCTCCATTTAATATAATCATATAGTCAAACTTTATCTTGATTTTAATTTAGACTTTGGTGGACTGAGATTACCATATCATCACAAATAACTACTTCTTTTAAGGTTTCCAATTACCATCCTATAAATGGAACTTTAAAAATACTCACCCCTATGCTAACTCTATGTATATGAATATAATTTATTGAAGGAATAAGGTGAGGTTTTTCGTTTCTTTCTTGATTTATAAAGACATTTCTTGAATTTCTTTTACAGAAAAAAATTATAGTTCTTGCCAGCTTGTTACACAAATTATGGACATTTTTCAGTGGCAGATAAATGATACAATATCCCCAAATATCTAGTAATTTAGTAAATAGTAGTAAGACTACATGCAGATACATTCCACAGAGACATGTCAAGTTTTCTGGGTGCTCTGATTAGCTTCAAACATGAAGCTTCATGGTAATGCATAAATTTTAAAAGGTCAAATAATTTTATATGAGGCACTCTTAGGTCCCAGGCCATGTCCAAGTCATTATTGTAAATACAATACAGATTAATAATTAAGAAAACCCCAGATATATTTATTTGAATATGGAAAGACACATGGGTGATTCTCAAGACCAAAGAAACAAGAATGTAATATGTAAATTGAGATCAAAGCATCTACAATCATAGGACTTGCTGTCGTCATTAACATGACTTCTAGTCCAGGAAACGTTAGTGCAGGAAGATGAAGCTATAGATGACTCTAGTGTTTATTACAGAGGCTCATACATTTTTATTGTGTCTATATATTAGTACAAACATACATCTTAGAAGGTGATTTGGCAAAATCCAATGAAGTTAAAAATGCACATAACTCAAGAATCAGTTTTTCACAATTAAATATGTACCCTGGAGACCCTTACTCACTTTTGCAAAAAGAGACATCTTTCAAAAATATTTATTGCAGAATTAATTCTAACAGAAAAAAGAAAACAATCTACATGTTCAACAAAAAGAGAATATATAAATTTAAATATAGTTACTAAATGGATATAGCAATTTAAATGAAAAAAAATAGCTCCATGCATCATAGAAAATGCTCAGAAACATAATGTTGTAGGAGAAAAAGCAAGGCATGGAGGAATGCAAACAGAATTTTATTGGATATATCAAGTTTAAAGAAGCAAATGATAATGCTTATGAATGCATGAGTAAACATGTAAAAATCATTTCTGGGACAGTTAAGTACCAAATTCAAAATTGATATTCCTCCAAGAAGCAAGGGAGAAGATAAGCACACAGGGGCTTCAACTGTTTTAGTAGGGTTTTATTTCTTTAAAAATACATCTAAACTCTACTTAGTAAAATGTCTAAGTTGGGCATTGGATTACATCATTGATATATTACTTTCTACATCATTCTCTGTGCTTGAAATATTTTCCCATTTAAAAGTAGATTAAGGATCTAAATCACAATAAATGAACAAATTATTCCATAGTAAATGCTAAAGAGAGATGGAGAGAGAGAAAATAATAAATAGAAATATTCAGACATCATGTAGTAGATGCAGTCTTCAGTTTCAGTTACTGAAATGCGGACCTTCTTGGATACCCTAATTATTTAGAAAGCATGCCAGTTAGGACTTTGGTTAACCTCAGGGACCCTGAAATAATTAATGTCTAGTCCTCAAAGCAACACCTTATTGTTACCGAAATGCCTGAGGCATCTAGGTATCCAATTATGTGCTTAATATGCCAAGAGTTTCCAAACAGTTGAGATGGCCTTTCTTGAATGGAACACTGTTCACAGTTGTTTAAAATACAGAGATTCTTCTTTGGGGCTTATATATCATATATATATCAAATCATGTTACTTCAGTAACCTGAACAGTGATGAAAAATAAGCCTGTCTTGTGAAATCTCTTCAAATGTTCCTCCAAATTATTATTTTCTTAAGGAAGGATTGTATTACAATATAATTCACACATTTAGTTTTCTATGAATGTTTTTTCATATACAGAGGTAGACTAAAACTTACCCCACATGTTTGCCCTTTGGAAATTCCCAAATTAATTGGGTCCTGTTAGTGACAGGTATATTTAAATATGTATCTTATGAATAAAAGTAACATATTCAGAGAGTATTAATTTAAAGTACCTAAACCTGGACAAGGAGAAAATGAAAGCAATTTACCACATGGCAAGTTGTCATTTAGAATCAGGAACAGGCTTATTTAATGGGCCATATCCCTCTAAGCTTTTAATATGTTGAAACAAATGACTGTTGGGCAATTATCTCTAATTATTGAATTCTGCAGTAATTGTAGACCTTTCTTACAGGTCATTTTTGGTATTGAAAAACATATAAACAAAATCTTCAAATCTTGTGGTTGTGTTGTTGTAGTTAGTCTTTTGAAACATTTAGACGTAGTCCTAGGTTTAAGTGGCTATAGCAAAGTGAAAAGTGAGAATCACCATACTTTATTCATGTGTACAAAGTACAGGAACCTGGAGAAGAATAGAGGACTCAAATTATAAGTATTTGATGATTCAGCTAAGGATTTAATTCTATAGACTGGGGGCAATATTGTGGTATTTTAAGCAGCCAAATGGCAAATGAGATTTTCATCACTTTCAGATGTGAGAAATGAGCAAAACGGTCAAAATTGACCCATTGATTTCCATCTTGTGCAACTGGGTGGATGACAGTGCCACTTAAAAAATAGGATGTACAGTGGGAGAAAACTGTTGAGATAGGGAGATTGTGGGTTCAGCATTGGACACTATGAGTTTGAGATGATTTAAGGAGGGTCTGGTAGGCAGTTTGACATATGGGCTTGGTGCTCAAGAGAAATGAAATCTGAAGTTATTTTGTAATCACTGGCATAGAGATGATAGAAGCAATGTAATATTCCCATGTAGAATAAATAATCAGAAATGGGTGTTCAACTTGGTGCCTACCCATATCAGTATATATCCTCATGTAAATCATTATTAATTTGTGTCTCAAAAAGATGTCTTTAAGGTACCAAACAGCTTAAAATTTTATAAATTTTCCTTATTTCTTCCTCTGAAAACTAAATGTCTTGAGGATTACATTTCTATTCTTAATATCTAGTACAGTCACTAGCGACTAAAAGAGATAGTTAAACATTTGTTGTAAAACAACAAAAGAGTTTTCTTCAAAACTATTATGATTAATTATTTAAGGAACCAGTAAGAAAAAAGTCCACCAAATGGAAGCATTTTTAAAAATTCCTACCCCATGTGCTTCTTTTTAAATCAAATTGGTAAATTGATGAAGGTCTATTTTCATTTTGAATGTTCATCTGTTTTAAACAAAACAATTACAAACTTGGATAGTTGTTTTTTTCCTTTGATTCAGGTGGATTCAGAGCTCTAAACTACAGCTTCAAATGGATAAAAAAAGGAGGTCCCTATAATTTGAAATGGATAGTTTAAGAACAGGGACATTGAAGAGGCCTTTGAAGAAAATTTTCAAGATTTAAATTCATGGCACAGTCAAATATAGACAGCTTACTGACAGATTTTCTTTGGTTAAAATATTTTAAATTATTTTATCTTTGCCATAGTATTCCCTATTCAATTTACATTAAAGCACACATAAATCTTAAAGTCCTCATGAACAACATTCTAGTGGACCTCAAAGGCCAGAATGGGAAAGATACCCTAATAACATTATACATTAAAATATATACATATATAGCAAGAATACTTATGTTTCACAAATGCATTCAATTTGAATTTTTAAATATTCATATTTTACATATATAAATGGTTGCCTACGGGGAGAGAGGGAAATGGGGTTGGGATAGCCACAACAGAAACTTAGTACTTAGGCACTAAGTACACTTTAAATAGTCCCTCCCTTGAGTACCTGGAACTCAAGCACACTGCTAGGGCTTGGGCCATCCTCTTTCTTGGGTCCATCCACCCATGGTGTGGCACTTCTAGGCTTAAAAATTGGGATTTGGGTGGAAGGTGGAATACAGATGAGTTGCCTAAAGAATTCACATGAATATGCTTGAGGCTCCTTGTGGTTCAAGATACCCGAAGGCCAAGGCCTCCATTTTTACAGTTGTCCATGTCCTGCCATGTAATAGGGATAAAAGAGAATGAAAAAATGAGCAAATAAACAAGAGAGAAGATCTGAATGAATTAATAATAATGATGCACTATGATTCTGTGACTATAATCAACTCAAATTCTGTAGCTAAGCTTACAAAGAGAGAGAAGGAGAGCTGCAATCCGTGCAGATCCAGAGCGGAGGAGAGCTACTGCATTAATGGTCCAGATCCCTCCACGAATGGTGCTGCAAGAAGAGGGTTCCAGCAGTGAGGGAAAACAGTCCAGATTTCCTGAATGGGTGCTTAAATTACTTTCTTTTCATTGTACTGTTGCTTTTATTGTAGTTTATTTTTGAGTGAAATATTCTTACATGGACTTTTCCAGGGTACTGGCCACAATCTGAAATATAGCTTCTAGGGAGAAATGTGATATGAGTTTCAAACCTTGAAATACAATAAAAATGATGTTAGTAACATTCACCAATTACTGAACACTCACTATGTGCCAGCTACTTTGCAGACATGATCTCATTTAATGTTCACAACAACCCTTAAGCATAAGAAATTTTATCCACATTTCTCCAAAGATGAAGCTGAGACTAATGGAGGATTATTTAGTTAATCCACTAACACAATGTAAGTGTGGCCTAACATTGTTACAGACATCAGAAAGCTGATAAGATTCACAACCTGGCTGTCTCACTCTAAATCCAAGTTGTTATCAACAATAATACTGCCTTTGGTTCATTTGTAAATTAAAAATGAGTATTCTAAGTATTCTCATTACTGCTAGAATGAGATTTAATTTTGTTTTCATTCATTAATAGCTAATAGTTATAGAGGCTATTTACTTAATGCCATCTGTATTTAATTTGTCTAACAATCTAAAAAGTAAATAAGAGTTTAATTTACATTTACTAATGAAAAAGTTAGGAATTCCAGAGAATAAATGACTTTTCCAAGGATATTTTATTTGTTTTATATACACCAATACACCACACAGTTTTTGCCAGTCTTAAATATTTTACGGATATTAAATTAATCCCCAAAACCTCCCGTGAAACCAGTACTATTTTAATCTTAATTTTACTTGTGAGAAAACTAAGGCACAGAGAGGTTAATAACTTGCCCAAGTTCACAAGGGGACAGAAACAGGGCTTAAACCCAAGCCTGCTGATTGACTTCCATTTTTCATGGCCTTACAGTTTAAGATTGATAAAGCAAGTAGTGACCCTCAAGTCAAACCTTAAAATCAGGGGTTCTTAACCCTTTTTCCCACGGACTCCTTTGCCAGTCAGGTGAAACCACAGACCCCTTACTAAGTCCACACTATACTATGGATTATTTAATAAATATATCACTCCCTTACCAACATGTCCCCACAAGAATAATGTTTTTTTGAATTTCAATTCAAGCTCACAGACCCCTTGTTAAGAACCCCTGTACTATGTTCTAAGAATAGCTATACTATATTTGTCAAATGAAATTATACTTAGAATGACTATTAGGTTGCAAAAATTGAACAGTCATATTGATTTTCCATATCGCAGCATAAGTATTCATATAATTCGATTCTTTCTCTTTCTTCTCACATAATGACCATCCTTATGATTCTCTGAATTAGCATATGGCCATACATTTTAAAAATGTGATCACAGAGTTAGGGAATGGTATTGAATTAATCAAGTTATAGTTGTGGCTCCAGTTAAAATGTTCACATTAGTGGAATGTCATACATTTAGATAGTAGCATTCTAGTTTTTTTTCATTCATATTTGTTAAGTTGAATCCTGCCCTTTCCTAACCATTTAGTTACTTTTGTGATTTAACATTAAGCTTTCAGATAAGATCAAGTGTGGATTTCAGAGTGAGTATCAAAAATCAAATGAAGGCTTTTTGCTGAGTCTGAGAGGGTCTGTTGTTAAAAAGTTATTGGTCTTCTGTCTAGAAGTAAAGAGTGATAAGGTCTGTAGAACTTAAGTGAATTATGGCTTTATTTAAGAGGCATATTAGACAGAAAACCTCTGGTAGTGGCTTAGAGGATTTAATTCCATCACATACAGCATTTTCTCTCCAAGAAGTGAAGTTTGTAGCCAGGATGTGTGCCAGGTAACATTATCAATAGAAGCAGGCTGTGCGTTCCTCTAGAACAGCGTTAATACATTCTGTGCTGACCGAGGTCAAGACTGATTACTCCTAATTGATTACACACAGAAAAGCAGAGTCCCCAAGAATGGAAAAATAATGAACCGAGTGTTTATAAAAACAATGAGCTAGAGAGGGCATCTTGTCCAAAGACTTTGGCTTTCTCCTTACTCGGAGCAAAAATAGGAAAAAAATGAAAGATATGGTGATAGATAACATTCTAAATTGTAAGTTTCTAGTGGGTTGGAAACCTGGCAATTTTCCAATATTTTATTCTTTGTTCCAAATTGTCTCCTGTTACATTTTAAGAAAGATTTATTCTGTGAACACATGGTAAATTAATATGTACTGTGCAATCAGCCAATAGTACAAGAGGGTTGTTTAATAAACAACCCAGGCAGGTTTATTAAACTGTATCTCTGCTTCCCTCTCTGACTTCTCTGTTGACCTACCTATGTCACTGTTGAGATAGGGGCTGAAATATTTCTTTTAGAAGGATAATCTCTTTAGAAGCAGAGTCTAAACTGTCAGATGTCCTTTTATGTATAGGCAATCCTTTCCTCATCATTCCAACTTTCCCTGTTTTGAAGACATGTGAGGCAAGAAATTAATATGGCCTGAGAAAGGAAATCAATAAGTGCATAGTAAGCATATGTTTTTCTATGAGGACCTTGGCATGCAAGGAGGTCGACAGAAGTTTATCTTTTGCTCTTCCTGTCTTCATCTTCCAAGCGAATCCCATCATTTCTGCTATCATAGTTCTTGCCAGTCAAGTCTCTAAAGTTTGTTTCACCAGTCACAAATGTTCGAATATATACTTGTGCATAACTGTTCCTGGATAGATATGAATACATGCAGTCAATAGCAGGTATCAGTTACATGTTTAGTTGTACATTGTACCCATTTATATATATATACCTACACATGTCCACATTTAGTATGTGCTTTGGGATTCTGATACATGGAGGATTAAAAGTAGAAGTGAAGACTAATGAATAGAACAAGAGGGCAGGGATAAGATAAAATGAAGATTGAATTGGTGAACCAAATATTAGTAGAAATTACAACTAGAGAATTAATAGGAATAAAACTTGGGTGAGAAGCCAAGTTAAAGGTCCAAGAGTGGAAATGTGAGATTGATGTGGAAGTAATATGAATTACGGTGGAGTCATGGTGAGCAGAGATGTTTACTCTAGAAAAAGAATTGGTCCTGAACCAGAAGGATCTCAGTAAACATAGTCATGAAAACCAGTGTGTGGATCAAATTATGGTATTTCTTACATTCAGGTGATAGGGGGCTGGGGGATTTTGTTGAAGGCAAGGAAGGAGATAAAGGATGGAGTTACAACCATGTAATGGACAGAGACTCTAATTCCTCTCTCTTTAAAGTATGTTAGATTGAGACTTTGGGTATAGAGTACCCAAAATAAAATGCCCCTATGAAGGTTTCCTAACATTTATTATTTTTCTATGTAAGAACTTAAGTCAAAATTAATATTCTGCTCATTTTCAAGTGTTGTTATCTCCATAGCGAGATAGAAGGGAACATTAGAAAATCCATTCTGACCAAAGAACTATCCCTCCCCCCATTCCATTGCCATGATGTTGGATATTTCCATTATTAGAAATTGGAGGGTTGCTTTTTTTAGGATAAGGCATTTTATCCCCCTTTAAAAAATTAAATAAAAAGATGCTTTATTTTATATTTCTCAAAGGAAAGACTCTATCAGGTATAAAGTTCTTCAACTTCCCCCTTATTTATTTATATCTCTTCAAACTGTGCCTTAGAATAAATTTGAGGCTCACCTGTCTACCTGTGCTCTTGATCTCACCCACTTTTGTCGTTGCCAAGAACTTGTTCCATTAATTCTTTTTTTTTCTTATACCTTCAGCTTCATGTCTTCATTGAGTATACTCCTAGCTGTATCCCTCCCAATATCCTTTCTTTTACAGTCCTGTTTCAAGTTAAAAGTTGCTCTACCATTTAAAAGCTGTATGACACTGGGCCAGTAATTTACCCTTACTGGGGCCCATCTGAGAATTGGGGATTAAGATAATATAGAAAGTACAATGTAAGTACGAGCTGTGACTGCTACTCTCCATAGACAATTTCATCCTTGCCTGTGGCTCCTTCTGCCCTCTCTGTATTCTAAAGATTGTGAAATAAGAATCTTATGCTAAGTCTT